>BHDV01007444.1:548009-589033 GCA_005406045.1 Adoxophyes honmai
AAAAAAAAAAAAAAAAAAAACAACTGAGTATTCCACTTTCGTGTACATTGGTAAAATTCCAATACATTACTCCTTTCTGTCTGGCAGCCTATTTGGTCTCTCAGTTTTTAATGATAGAACCGCTGATCCGATTGCGATGAAATTTGAGACAAGGAAGTACATAGGGTACTTTTTATCCCGTAAAACGACTAATTTTGAAAATCTGATACAGTTGCTCCTATTAGGCAGCGGTAAAGGAGGTTAGTCAACGAGATTACGCGGTACATTTATACGAAAGATGGTTTACATAGGTAGAAGCAACGTCTACCTACAAATTCGGCAATAGCAAAAAGTCGTGAAGTTAAAACGTCGTTGCAGAATGTCGCAAGATCAGAAGGTTACAAAAACGTCTAAATGTTAGATATACACTTAAGAATTCAGTTTACCTGTCAAAAAGCGTAATTGGATCACTATTGTAACATGTTATGTGAGCTACTTCAATATTATGTAGAGCTCTTTCCAGGCTGATGTTATGCCTTGGCACTGTTTTAAAGAGAAAATTGGAAGTTGTATTTATGCAGTTGACCTTTTAAAATTCGATATCACGTTGTAGAAAGAAGTTTGTAGAAGAAGTTCTACTACTCGACGATAGATGGCGCTAGGGGCTGCTACAATACTAGATTCAATTTAGGAACTGATTCGTTCACTATCGAGTATGTGGGATGCCAAAGAATCGAGCCGACAAACGTACGATACCTAGAGAGAAGCACGTTATTAAATCTTCCATAGTTTTTATTAGGTTTGGCGTTTTGTATTGGGATTTTCGTAATATAAATTTACGTTTCCCATACTAAATGTTTTTTTCTCTTATTTAGCAACCAAAAATGGTAGCGTTATATAACTTACATTCGTATTTAAGGATACTGATAACATGGAACATTAAACTACCGTGAGACTCACTCATGTTCAAAATTTAACGTATAACTCACGTTCATTAAATCGAGTTTAGCTCGACATGTTTTGGACTAATACGTAGCCCTTCATCTAGTAGCCGCGGCGGCAGCTACAGCCGATCATTAGTCCGAAACATGTCGAGCTAAACTCGATCGAACGTGAGTTATCCGTAAAATTTTTCAACACACTGATAATGATAATATACCTAATCTATGATTTTTTTAATATTGGATTGAATATTGCAACCAAATGTTATTGCGACAGTAGTTTTTTTTTATGACAGTCAATATCCAATGCGCAAAGGAGTGAAAAATCTTGTCTTATTAAGTTTGTTATTTATTACGTCTGTTAGGTATATTATAGAAGTTAAGATGTTTGGAAGTACGATAGAAAAATCGCAAATTTCATAATTAATGATAATGACCTAATATTTTTATAGGCTGGCAACCTGTCACTATTCTACCTCTGACTTCCATCTTTGCAAACCTAAAACTATTCTAGAAGTGGCTGCGAAGCGTGATATAGTCATAATCATAGTTTTGTCTATGTCACGTTTCGTGTGCTCTGCCCTCTGCTCTACCCCATTTGGGAACACAGGCGTGATTGTATGTTGTTGTATATTTTTACAAAATTTCATCGACTTTGTCACCTGAAGACTAAAGCGTCTTGAAGTGTGAGGTGTGCGGAACTCCGCATACTTCCGGAACTCATGGCCACAGACGTGTCGTGTCTATTTAATATTTGATCTGTGCACGAAACCTACCGCGTAATGTTACCAACAATATAATTTATTAATAACTACTGGTAATCGCGCGGCGGTCGCCTGCTCGCGGGACACGTCTCGCGCGCATTGTGGTTGCCACGGCTGTGGGGCCCAAGACAGAGAAAATTAGCGATATTCTTGATATCAAAACAAAATAATACTGTGGTACGACATTTTTTTGTTGAATGTTACCATTACCACCAATCCAATTGAAAAATGGTCCGATAGATGGAGATATTTTTAATGTAAAAAGATCATTCTTCTTTGAGTTTGGTTTAATTTTATGTTTATCTGTGGAAAATGAAAGTATACTAGGATTACTACGCCTTCTAGCAGGGTATGATTTGTAAAAACGATTGCGATAGTTACAATTGTTGAGGCTGACATAATCAACTGTAACGGACGGATAAACATACTAATTTAACGTACTTACCTAAATTATTTTTAAGGGGCTATTTTGCTTACCGCACCTTAAATGTTTATATGACGATGCAAAAAGATTAGAGTCCCTGTGTGGTGTCGGAATATAATAACATTCCTCCATTTCTTCCGTGGACGTTCTAAGAGGCGACCAAGCAAAGAGATTAGGATTAGTTTTACGCGACAAGCTAGCAACTTGTCACTATTATACCTGTCAACTTAAAATCTAAAACATCTATGCTAGAAGTGGCTATGAAGCATGAAGTAGAACTGCTTTTGTCTACGTAGCGCTTCGTGTGCTCTACCTTTCTCATTTATTAATACTTAGAAGAAAATTGTGTAGAAAAACAAATTGATTCACGGTACGCTATTTACATACATACATAGGTACATACATCACCCCTGTATTCCCAAGAGGGGTAGGCAGAGCACATGAATTCAAGAATTCAGTGCCACATCTAGCAATTTCAGGGTATCCAGATGGTTAAACGTGATATTGCAGTGACAGGTTGCTAGCCCATCGCCCACAATACACTAACCCTTTCCCAGAGTCGACTCTTACGACACCCACGGGAAGAAAGGGGGAGGTGCTATTCTAATCCGGCACCACACGGGAACGCTATTTGGCCCCTTATATTCTTTAGGTTATTAAACTTAGTTGGTGCCCGCCCGCTCATGCCTTGGGCCCGCCGCCGTCATAAATAGCGTTTCCAGTAGCCGCGTTCCGCGAAGCAGTTTGTTACAATTAGGACAGATATAGGCTTGGTCGCGTAATACTTATTCCCAGTCTCCCCTACTATGACCCGTACCATTGTTATGATTTTGAGTTAGTCCGTTTCGGCCTTAGAACAACAACTCTCCATTTCTTCCGTAAATGTCGTCAGTGGCGACTAAAGCTCGTCACACATTAAGCGTCACACGGTAAGATATCTGTTAATATCGCTCCCTATACAATTCAATGAGCCACCGCACACTGCGCAGATTTACCGTCAGTGGTATCTTTTGACATCGACATATGGAAAAATGGCATTTATACGCAGATCAAATATGATCGTATATGCGTAGTCTGTGACGGGCTTTACTACTAAATAGGTTTAGGTATGCTGTAGGCAACAAACTAGCTTCCTGTTGCACCTATTAACTTAGAACCTGAGAATATGCTAGAAATGGCCACAAAACGTGAAAAATTCACGGTTTTGACTATGTAACATTTCTATGCTCTGCCTACCCCATTTAGAAATACAGGCGTGATCTATGTTTCAAACGTATCTTACTCCACAGGTGACGTGGCCATGCTAGAAGCCGACATAGTCCTAGGCCAGCTAAACGGCAAGGACGGTCCCCCCCTCCCGATCATGGCGCACCCCCCCGCCACCTCTTCAGACCTCTCCCTGGGCGACTTCCTGGCTGCAGTGGCCCAGCACAACAAGGGGATTGCGAAGGAGAAGCAGAAGGGCGTGAAGCTGGACTTCAAGAGCATAGAGGCGTTTGAGAAGTCGCAGGAGCTGATCGCACCGTTTAGTAAACCTGAGGTAAGATATGCTTTAGATCAAGGCTGCTCAACCTTTTGAAGAGTCGGGCCAAACGATAGATTCAGTCGTTAACGAAGGGCCACTTACATTTTCTACTATAACTAACGCTAGGTCAGTTATTGCTGGAAATTCATCCAAGCCATACTTGCGCAGGCCATTTAAAATTCTTCCGCGGGCCTAGGGTTGAGCAGCCTTGCTTTAGATAGCCATAGTAAAGAAACAGTCCCCGGCATCTATCATGGCTAGGTTAGCAATGGAGGTAAGTTTATTTTTCATTGGTAAAACGATGCTCGAACTTAACCCCACTAGTCCACAACATAAAACGGATTATTCGCACTTATGTAACTATGGTTTCTTTCTATCCTCGATTCTGCACAATATGCTCCCTTTATGTAATTCACTCTTTGGGCTCACTGTCGGTAAATAAACATGAATCATAATTATTTTTTATTTTAACCGTTTCTGTCGAATTCTAGGGGGGGGGGCGAGACCCACAATATCCGACCCAGGTGTCACCCACGCGAGCTACGCCACTGACTGTAGTCATGTTTACTTTTTCGATTTCGAGGTAAAAACAATAAAACGAGGAAAGAGAGTGTCCGGCGAGCCGCCTTGCCTGCCGTGCTCTCGGCGAGGCTTCTCTAAGACTAAAAACACCAAATTACTCGAGACCCATGATCCGGTACGTTTAATCATGCAGCAAAAGTTGTTTCCTTTTTCGTTTCTCTACTATGTTTGATGATACCATAATATAATGAAAGTTTTTTGAATTTGCCACTTTTTTGAAGGTTCGACTTTCAACAAGCTGAATTTTGTCTGCGAGTATAGGATTACTAGTGCGAGTAACTACTCATGTGTTATTCTGACGTTTGAACTACACCTTTTGTAAAGTTATCCAGCAGTTTTTGCGTAAAATGCTGAAAACAAAATACATACATACCTACCTACTTCTGACCGTTCGTGTTTATAATTAAGTATTAGAGGATAACCATTTATACTGAAATACAGACAAGGCATCTGCTGAGAATCCGCTCACAGGACTCATCACCGATTTGAATCGATAAAAAGGGACTAAAGCAATCCACCCGCATCCGATTATCAACTCAATCCCTTAGCTCATTAAAATGCTTCTCCCAAAGAACAAAGCGTGTTTACGCCCTGTTTCTATGAAGAAGTTTGGATAATTACAAAATTATATCACTCAATCCTTCAATTGTCGCGAGAGCATTAGGCTTGCGCGTGTGTTTGACTGAGGGTCTTATGGCTAAAGGTTTAAGGTTGATTGTTGTCTGGTGTGTGTTGGTTGCGCAGATGCTGCGGCTGTGACAGATCGTGTGAATCCGTGGTGAGTCGGGCGCGTTGTGTGGTCGACACTCAGTCGGCAGGGTTGACACGAGGGAACCATTTTGTCATTTTACCATTCGTGGTCCTGGTAGAAGCTTACAACTTTGGCTGCTTTTTGCGATCTTGATTTTCATTTAATATTTAGGGGATGAGCGTTTTAGTCGGCCGATAGTTTAGTTTAGTTCTCTCCGATCTTTCAGTATAAGAATAAGTAAATCCGGCGTTTAAAATTATATTGGATCAAATCTAGAATACAAGGATACAACTTAGCGTAATTACATACATCTAGTTAAATGACTCTACTGCGGCCATTTCACGTTACATTTCACCCACTTTCAGATTTTTTTTCATCTTGTTATCTAGATAATTGTGTTACTTAGTTCAAGTCGATCGATGGTGCCTTCAAATAACTTAGTTATAATTACAAGTACCTATGCCAGAATAGAAGCGAATAGCGATCTGTTGTCTCTGCCTACCCCACAGGGAATAGAGCGTGATGTTTATGTGGAAGTAGAAAAAGGATATGTGTAATAATGACATAGCCTGTCGCCTAAAGTACACATAAGCCTATTTCCACATACTAAAACCACTAAAAAATATGTGACAACCCTAAACTGTTATGGGACACAGCGTGACAATCATGTATCGCAGCGCAGACACATTATTAAAACTGAATTGCCTGGAGGCGGTTGTGGGCGTCATTGACGCGGCGTTCACAGACACTCGGTAGTCTAGAAAATGTGTGTCACATGCTTGACACTTCTGTGTCCCAATGGGTCACCGCGTTCTTCCGGTCCACCTTTCTGTGTATAAATATGGGGTACTGGGAAGCAACAAGACTTGAACCAGATTTGTACTATATCTTTAAACGTAAAATTACCATGAGACTCACTCATAGTGTAATAAAATTGGTACACTCGCGTCTTTCGAGTTCTATGAGTACGAGTAGGTACAAAATCTGGTACATGATTGACTATTTGCTCTGGTAGCTAAGGTGATGGCTCTCGAGCCAGCAAATTGTGATTTTCTGGAATCCAGTTCACAGTACCTAATCGTGAAAAACACGGAGAACTCATGTTTTAAATCGATTTTAGCTCAACATGAATGTTTCGGGGTAATTCATAGTAAAATTCACAGTAAGTTAGAGATTATTACAGTTATAAAGACATTTAAACATAGAACATGACCTTTTACATAAGTAATTTTTCTGATCAATTCTACCACTATTGTCACTTGACTTACAGACAAAAACACAGAAAGTTAATTATCACAAAAAACTTTTTTTATCTCTACTCACCCCATTTGACGGTATCTGTTTGATGCGCCGCTGGACGCGGAAGCTGCGTCTGCGCACATGTGCTCGCTGGAATGTCCAGTGGGACGGCCCGGAGTCATAGCCCACTGGTGGGTCGCGAGACTTGACCCACCAGTTAACCAACACAAAAAGTTGATAAGAAATCAAACATTATGCTTTCAAAATTTCAATATTTCGAAGTATGTAACCTATTTTCATGAATCATATCTCAGAACATTGCTAGAAAACAAAAAAAAACACAGCGTTAAAATTGTTTTTTTTCGTGTCTGTTACAAATTTGACTGTTTGGTTCACAAAGTAGTCAAAGATACAGCATGATACACCCGAGACCAAAGAAAATAAAAACCAAGGTAAATAAAGATTCATTTTTATATAGATTGATACATACATAAACATCACGCTTACTTCTCAGACGAAATAGGCAGAACACATGTAACGTTACATTGACAGACCCATAACTATTTCACGTTACATAGCCACATTTAGTACTGTCTTGTACAGGTCTTAAGTTAGATAAAAGAGGATAGCAGTGACTGATTGCAAGCCTGTCGCCTAAAGCATACCTTAACCTATATCCACAGATATTCTACAGATCTTAACGACTCTTTTGTTACACAAGCCTTTACTGAAAGCTGTGTTACTTACATCACTTACACATACAGGGTGTTTTTAAAACTCTGTAGTTACTTAGTTCAAAACGTATACTGAAACCATATACTTATTGGCATCAAATTTTGAATAAGTATCATACTATTTCCAGTAACCGTCCTACTGACATAGGAAATAGGTTTAGTTTAGGTATGCTTTAGGAGACAGGCTAGCAACCTGTCATTATCATATTACCTCTTCCATCTGCTTTCAAACCTAAAATTTTGCCAGAATTGGCTGCGAAGCGTGAAATAGTCTTAAACATGTTTTTGTCCATGTCACATTTCCTGTACTCTGCATTTCATTTGGGAACATAGGCGTAAATGTATAAGTATGTCATTTAAAAAGTACGAGTATCAAGAACATAACTATGGGTAGGTACCTCCGTATTTGATATACGCCTTAAATATAGATTAAGGTTTTAATGACACCCTGTAGTTAAACAGGCATTTACATAGTAACAGGTCGTATGCTTGCTGCATCGCCTAACGCTAACTGTAGCTCTCTGAGAGCAACGGTTAATGTATCACTTAATTAAGTGATGGAGTGCAAACACTTAAGACCCGCGTACGGATTTAGCGGTGACGTGGCGCGTATAACATTTGCACAACATTACGTTGTCTGGCCATACCGCTTGATTAACTAAGTCATTTTTATCACTACTAAGGCGCAGCGCAGACGACAGAGTTTTGTGCGATCGAGTCTCCGCAGCAATAAATTGTCTGAATGGCGCGGTGACAGTTTTCACGAAACTCTGAATGGAAATTCCTGGAACCTGTCAGCGCGCCATTCAGACAATTTATTGCTCCACAGACTCGATCGCACAAAACACTGTCGTCTGCGCTGCGCCTAAGAAATCCCGTCTTCTATAATGATGATAAATACGACAGTAACTGTGTCTCTTAAACATGAAACTACCGTGAGACTGGCTCATCATGATAAATACAAACTCACGTCTTAAATCAAGTTCAGCTCGACTTGTTTCGCTATCACAAACTCAATACAAAAAAAAAAACTGTGTCGTTTCGTTTTATAAAACCTTTCCCTTTTTTCCATGGCTGTCGTAAGAGGCGACTAAGGATATAGGTTTAGGTATAGTTTCGACGATAACCTATCGCTATGTTAAAACTGTAACGATAATGAATTTGTATATCTAACGTTACGTGAGCTCTGTTCACCCCGTTTAGGAATACATGTGTATGTGTGGTGTATGTTTGTATGTATGTATTGTTATCGTGTCTATGGACCACCATGCTCATTTACCAACATCAGACTCACTTCCTCTCTCCGTGTGAAACAAAAGCTCATCTACATTCTCTTCCAGGTGACCTTTCCCCTCTGGCTGAACGCTGACATCTTGCCAGGGCCGGTGGCTCCCACCACCACGCCCCTAGACCCTGAGAGGTTCATCAAGCTGGCCGCGAAGCACCCTCGCGCCGTGCTCTCCATCGGCTGGACCACCCAGTACGGCGGCAACATCACCGAGGGAGAGTACACCAGGGAACAGATCGGCACCATGCTGAGGATGGTCAATACGCACCGCGTCAATCAGACTGTCACCTTCCCGGTGAGTTATAAATTGGTGGCCAGCGTTGGCTATTGTCAAATAGAACTTCTACCAACGTCATTAACGTCAAAAGGCATCTACATCGCGATAACGGTTTTTCGAAGATCGATTACATAAGTATACAACTTCCAATTCTCTCGAATTTCGGTAGAGAGATCTTTGTATTGTAGTTTTTCCTAAAAAAGAGTGTAATATACAGCATGATCTGAAATCGACAGGTTAGCAAACTGTCACTATTATGCTACCTACCTCTTCCTTTTATTCAAGTCTAAAATTAGGCTAGTAGTGACTGCTTAGCGTAAAATAGTCACAATCAATGTTTTGTCTATGTCACGTTTCGTGTGCTCTGCCAACCCTATTTGGGAACACAGGCGTGATGTACCCGCGTACAATAAAAAATATCTCATTAAATAAAATTTCATACTTATAAGGAAATTTTTGGAATGGAAATAACCTCTTGATTTTAAAAATAAAATAAAAAACACAGAAAAAATATCATAAGAGATGTAGTGGAAATAAAATGCTCATTCGATTTTCAACAGAACGCGACTACGTCGCCAAAATACTGCACTCCACTGCAGCGACTAGCAAGATTATGAACGTAACCTAGTAGATGACGCAATCTATAGCGTGAGTAAGCAGGCCACTGATTTCACCATGAATCATTCCCGTCTCCTTCCCAGGTCCGCGCCGGCTTGGCCTCCAACAGCCAGCCGGTGATCCTCGACCTGCTCCGAGAGACTTCGTCCCTGGACTCTTCCATGACGGTCTGGTCTGCCGAAGAAGACGCGGTGGCCGTGGACCGGCTCCGAGCTCTTATCCTGACGGTAGGCCTGGAGAGGACGTACCTCGACGTGCCCCAGGAGTTAGCGGCAAGGCTTCACCTCCCCGCCGCTAAGAAGAACTAGATTATTATTATATTGTGATCAGATTAGTGTGTGTTTTATTTTACGGTCCAGGATTTAGAGTACCACTTCTCCATTTGTCCGATGTAAGAGCCGATTAAGGAATTGGTTTAGGTATGTTTTAGGCGACAGGCTAAGAACTTGTCAGCTGTTGTACGGGTGGGAAATTTGCCTTATGCATAGCCCAGCTCAAGATAGCACGGATGATAGGCATATCCACTAAAACCTACACGAACTCCTTTGTGGCATTTGTATGGGTGGTCCGGGAGCTCGTCAGGAAACTTCTGGTCAATCCACTGGCCGTCCCGGTTGGGGCCCCTTCGTGATGGCACCCTGCAATGCGAGTTTGAGATCTGCAACGTGGTACGTATTTCATCTGTTTAAAGCTTTTATGCTGAGAGTGTCCACTTCTTAGCCCATTCTTGGATAATCTTTGGGTTTTGAGTTAAGAGGTATGATAGTGATAGGTTGCTAGCCAGGTTTGTAAAATATACCTTAACCTATTTCCTAAGTCACCTTCCACTACAACTATGGGAGAAATTAACTTCTAAACCTGACAACACACGGCAGTATCGGAACGGCAGAATTTATAATAACTATAATAAGTAAAACTGCAAAAAATACTAAGTTACCTACTAGTATGTAGAAACTATCGATTGAATTCATTCCTGACCTATCATAGAACCCGTTTCCAGTAGGTATACGTCATAGTGACAATGCATTGCTCGACAAAAGAAATCTTTACTTAGGTAGGTGTATAACATTCTCCGGTGGGTCTAGAATTTGTTTGACTGTAAGTACATACTCCTACAATTTTCTTAGAAAGCTGCAACACTGTTGGATCACAGAAGTTCTTACAGCGTTTACCAGAATCATTATAACAATAACCACTGTTTTGTTGCATTCTTGGGATGCAGAAAATAAACTCGGATGAATCATCCGTTGCAAGGGAGCGTTCGTTGCTTGCTAAACAATGTTTAAAAGCTTTTGGTAGTCCTGAGAGTTGGGCATTACAAATAGTGAAATATAAAGTTACACTCAAGTCTTTTCATCGAGATTATCTCGACATGTTTCGGACCAATTAGTGAAAAATAACTAATACATATTATAAATCTAAAACAGTCTCAAATTAAACTTGTGCAGGATGTAGCACACCCCCCGTAAAAAATTAAGCCTGACGTAAATAGGTCTAAAATCTAAAGTGTTTTTTTATCACAAAAAACTTAATTTGGAGTTTTTATTTTTCTGAACTCGAAATTCAACAGACGCAGGGCACTCGGGAATCAAATTGCCTTTAGCAATTTGACGTTTCACATCAGTTATGCCTCTTAACTATTTATTTATATTTAGCATCCGATTTAATTTCTTATTTTTTTTTCATAAATACGGTATCTATAAATACTGTGTAAATAGAATCTGTAACTGCTTATAAACAGAGCCAGTTATAAAAGTGACACGTTGCTAGCTTCGACACCTCTACATCATCCACGGAAGAAATCGAGAGGTGCAAATCTCAATCTGACCCCACACGAAGGATACTTATTCATCAACTACAATTTCAAATAACCGCTATCTCAGTCTACAATTGCACTGTTCGACGGGTAATGTGAGGAATTCGCACCAATCTTTGTACAGATTTCATCTACAACAAACAATCTACCCAACCACCAAGACTTAAGGGCTAATTTAGCACAAGTTAATTGAGACATCTTTTATGAATGACTCGATGTTGCAGTCACGTGGTCGCCATATGAAAAGGTCGACACCCTTTGCAGGAGTTCACATTAGCAGTTCCTATAATGCTTAAATCTAACAGCGCAAAGATAATTTTTGCTTGTCTTGGCGGTAGTTTGCTCTATCTATGGTTGGGCTCGCGGAATTTGCGGTCGCTATAACTTTTATAGTTTAGGCCATAAAGTTTATTTTTAAACGTGTTGTCAGACAGCGTCTGGAGTCTAAAAGCAGACACGGCGGCATCTCTGTACCTAATGAATTTTGATCAAGTACCGTGTTTTAGAATTTTCAGGGTGTTCTGAAATTATTACACTTTTTTACTGCGTTAAGCCGGGTACTCATTAGCGAGCCGTAACTGTAACCATTGCATGTGCTGTAACCAAAAAACATAATGTGTACGAGGTTCGCGAACCTCCTGCGAGCGGTACGCGAGCAGCTCGCAGCGAGCCGACGTTTACAATGTACTAATTTCTGAACCTGAAACAGCAACAACCGTACACACTAGAACCTCGTTACTGTATCGCACATGTTACGGTTACGGCTCGCTAGTGAGTACCCGGCTTTACTAATTACATTATTATTATTACATGTATTTAATTTTATCGTAGGTACCGCTTTTACAGTAAATATTTATGTACAACTAATACAATAACTTATCACTATTATACCTCTTCCATCTGTTTATTAAATCTCAATATGCTGAAAGTGGCCACGGAACGTGAAATGAGTATGGCTTGTCTATGTAACGTTTCGGGTGCTACCTATGTCCTTAGTCGCCTTTTACGAGATCCTTAGAAGAAATGGAGAGCTGTTACTGTTATTCTAATTCAACACCACATAGAGTCCTAAAATATACGAATTAGATCTTACTGGTGATAAGGGCTGTAGACCAAATACCTCCAGAGGATGCAAATACCTGGACTGAATACTTCCAAAGGACGTTTCCATCAGACCCTCGAGCCAACCGTCTAGGGAGAGTCTTCTATCGTTGAGACACTTAAAAAGAAGAAAGAAATAAATAAATAACTTTACTGACAACAATTTGACGCAGATACATATAACATTGAACTAATCTAAAAATACATTAATCTTAATAAATAAATAATAATAACTTAAAGATATGCATGGCACACTAAATAATAGGACACTTCCGTGCCAAATAGCGCCAAAAGGGCCGCACTCAGCGTAATATTGCACTTCGCTATGAGACCGTTAGCTGAACCACCACAGCCTTCACGAGATTCTCGTCACGGGCGATTTATATACTCGTGTAAGTCGGATACAACACTCACCAGTACGTCTAGACTCTAGAGTGTTCAAAACGATTATGCAGTCCGTGTAGTCTTTAAGGAATTTGTTTGCGAATTATCGCAAAATTGTATGGAAACTGAGACAGCGCCGCCAGCGGAATGTTTGCATAACTCCTGCGGTCGACACGTCTCCATACATTTCCGCAATAATTCGTAAACGAATTCGTTAACGACTGCATGATCGTTTTGAACACACTAGACATACAGATTACCACTACCATAGTAAAATTCGGGTGGCTCAGTCACAACAGTCTTCGCTGGAGGGAACTCTTCTGAAGTTGATCCGAGGGACTTGGAGTTTGGTACACGTTTCTAGGTTGGGTGACAATGAAGTACAATTAGGCAAAGGTACAATCAGTAAAGCTTAGTACACAGTGTAAAACATAATCGGTGGAAAAAAGTCTCTAACTAATACGAGTTCAAGAGATACAGCTCTGTGACAGACAGACAAATAGACGTGGGCGTATCAGTGCCCTATTACTCGCTTACTTTATTATGCGTTTATGCGCAACTGTCCTTGGGAAAGAAGCGGTGGCGGGGGTGGGGTGACGTCACAGCGACACGCGATATCCCCCCACCCCCCGCATTCCCCGCTGGCGTGTGCAGGACCCCGCCCCGCCCCCGCCTCAGTCCCAGGGACGGTCGCGCACGAGTTTGTCAGACTACAGATTTCAGTGAAACCGTAAACTATTTATTAGTTCAGGAAGCTGGGATTTGGGTTGAGATATTTTTGATTAACTCTTTACAGAGGTAGCAAACTATTTTAAAACATTACTAAGCAAATTTTATAGTGAAAATATAGCAAATTTTATTAAAAACACTTCTATTGGTATTGTTTTTCTATTGGATTCCTATTTTCAGGTTTTTAGTCACGAAAATAAGAATTAATACATTCAGCGCCACACGCTTCCTGCTGAGAATGCCGAGCCATACCCGCCGCGCCACCTCGCATTTTGCTCTACATTTTAACGACATATTGTCGTCGTCGGCCTGCGGCGCGCGGTGCGAAATGACGACAGGTTGTCGTGCGTGGCGCTGAATGGGTTAATCAATATAAATATTTACAATCAAAAAGTATGTGATCTTCAAAAACTACACTATAGTTTGGGACACTTTTCGACAAAGAGTAGAGCTGTCACTGTCTAACTAGAAACTTCGGATGATGACAGATAAGCCTACAGATCCGTATCCAAAAAGAACTACTATTTACTTGTCATCGAACCAATTGATTGACGTCGAATGGCGTCAAAATTGTATAAAGACGACCAATAGGTTACCAACTCCTTCGGCTTGGCTCCCAGTAACTGGACCGCTGCATTACGACCGCTCGCCGCGCCGTCCCTCCTCGTGAAATAAATGGTTCATTGGTGACGACTGAGTTAAAAATATATTATCCTATTTAGTCCGTCAGTTAGGCTATGGAAAATTGTAGGACAAGTATTGCCTTGTGTTACACACAAGCTTGTGTAGTGTCGGGTTTAGGAAACACGTCTTTATTTCTCGCGTGGATGTCGTAAGAAAGCGACTATGTAGGCGATATGCCTATCTTTTAACTAAAAACCGAAACTAAATATTATGCTACAAGTGCCCACGAAATGTGAAATAGTCATGTTTCGTCCATGTAGCATTTCGTGCGCTCTGCCTACCCCACTTAGGAATGTAGACGTGACGTGATGTATGTATGTAAGTATGTTTTGGTTCACCTACTAAAAAATCAACGAAAGTCACTCCTTGATAAAAATTGTAGAGAAAACCCACCATGTAGAGATCTCACTTGAAACTTGAAGCAGTGTCTGATCGTCATTCGTCGATTGTTAAACGAAAGAAAAAAACCGGCCAAGTGTTTTCAATTGTCTACTTGTTGCCGTTATTAATATCAAGCAAAAACTGCAAAAATATCTAGGCTAGCAGGGAACGGACTACACATAATTTACCTACTGTATTTCAGCTGTTTCTTACCTATTACGGAAAATACGGATAACTCACGTCCTAAATCGAGTTTAGCTCTAATTTAGCTTAGTCCGTAGCCCTTTATCATGGAGCTGCGACTGCTGCTGCCAAATACACACTGCGTACCACCGCTCTGTTCCCGCGAGGGAAGAAAAACTGAACTGAAGGTATGGATTACCGAGAAACATGTAGAGCTGAACTCGATTAAATTTTTTTCATTGTGAGTTTTACGGTAGTTTCATGTTTAATGTTTCTTACTTATCTACTAGCACTATTTATAGCTTACTAGCAATCTGTAGTTACAGTTCAGTGTTAGAACAAACTAGTGACCTGGATGTGGTCAGATCAGATTAGATAAGTGTATGTTTGTTAACCTATGCCTTGCAACAGATAAACGATACGCGCTCATTACGCCATTCTTTAAGACAAAGTATCAAAAACCGAGTTACAATTTTACTGCACGTAGACTAGTTTTACCATCTGCAAATAAGCACATTGTTGTTTTGTCTTAAAGCTACTTGGAGCCAATGCTAATTTTTCATGAGGATAAATCAGTTATTTATTATAATCATCAATTAGGATAGAGAAAAGCTTGTCGTGTTGGTTTGGACACAAATAGAGAGCAGTTAAAACAAGGGTGTGTAAGTAAATCTATAAGGGAAGTGTGTTAAGGCAAGTCGGTCGAACGCGCCCTCGAAGAACGTATGTCGACCAGATCAGCGATGTTCTAAAAAGAGGCCAAATTAGAAGTACCCGAAACTGACAAGCATATATATATATAATGAAGGGTGTCATGAATGTGAGTGAAGCGAGAGAAGTATGCCAGAATAGAAACGAAGATTCGCCGTTCTTCCCTGACCATGTCTTTGGAATCGCCATTTTGCTTTCAGGTTCTTCAAAACTTAAGTAACAGAAACTGAAGCAGCTTTATTTTATGCAAACCCTATACGCGACAAATTCAATTAGGTACCACAGGACAAATTTCAACGTAAATTGTGCAAAGGCTGGTTGCAAGTAAAATTAAACGCACTCGAAGCGTTACAGATGTAACGTAATGAGATGAGATGAGATGTACAAGTTTACGTGACAGGTTGTTCGGACAACATTCCACAAACATAAGAGGAAGAAGACAATTGCAACATGAATGAAGTATTAATATCTTTAGGCCTTTCAGTAGGTATAAATATAGCAAACCAGGTCTGAGTTGGTGCAAATGATGCGCGAATTAGGAACACAAATAGCAAGTCGGTTAAAGAAAAGGTGGGCCAGTGAACAGACTTGTGTTGTTATAGTACACTGTTAAAATGTAGAGATTTCTGAATGCATATACTTACTAAGTAACAGAGCTCTCTAATCACACTGCAAACACGCTATTGTTCACAAACATTTTAAATTAAACTAACTATGAGCAGAAGACACACTGTATTCGAACAGTCTTTTGCAATGCTTTAAATTCACTTCTTGACATGGTTGTATAAGAAAAAGTGAAACACGGAATATTTACTGTTAGACCAAATCTCTTCGATTACGCGTACGTAGTTGATAACAATACTGACATAATATTGACATGTCCTTGCACTGTCCTTATCTCCAACAATAAATCACAACAAAAAACGGGCCATTCCCTCAAGCTAATAACAAACAATAACACCATTAGACTTAAAAGCTGAAACCAGTAGCAACAGCTTACCGAAACTCGCATCCCGCTCACATTACCACAACGTGCGTGCCATGCAGTGTTGCCAACTTAGCTACTTTGTAGCTAAAACTAGCAACTTTTGGGATAATGTTAGCTACTTTTTTATCATGCGTTTCATACATTTTAGCCACTTTTTTTCATCTAGTACCAACTGGTGTTCCATGCATTTAGCTATTTTTGGATGATTTACCCTCCAATCTAGCAATATTTTTATAACATTTTAGCTACTGTGTAAAGTTAACAGTTGGCAACACTGGTGCCATGTGCCCTCAGTCCCACGCCGGCCGTCGCGCGCGCAGCATGCTGCCCCTACTCCTAGTAGTTCTCGCGCCTTTCGCCCGCGGCGCCATCGTCGCAGACCCCGAATTCCACCACCTATATGAAAAGCTGGAACTGTCACCCACCGGCCCTCCGGAGAGCGGCATTGCGGAGCGATTAGTAAAACTATACAAAAAATTGGAACGTTTCGCAGCGCCTCAGACTGAACGGCCGGTGGAAAAACTTTACGAGAAATTGGATAGGTTGAATTCGTTGACACCTGACAAGTTTCTCTCCGACGACGATGATGAGGAACTGCTGGCCGCTATGCAGGTGTGGGGCATGTCGGAGGACCAGATTGACGCCGTCATCAAAGGAATCCAGAGGCCTGAAGGGGAAGAATATGGTGATTGGAATGATGAGGTTAGTATCAAAGTGTTTCTTTCACCTTGATCAAAGATCTTTGGAAAAAAAAACGAATAAATTTAGTGCTCTCAGAAAACTATTTTAACAGGAATATTACACAGGGATTAATAGACCCCTCTGGTGATAATTCTCTGGTATACATCTAAACAATTGTAAATTAAGCTACACAACACATATTTAAAAATATAGAACTTCCTAAAAATTAAAATATCGCAGCTCAAAGTTACAATCTAATACTAAGAAAAAAATGGCCCAGATGGGCAGAGCTGATAATGAAATGGCTATTTGATTCCAGGGGTGAAGAAAAAAATCGTAGCATTTTTGTTAAGACTATTAAAATAGGAAAACTTTTGATTAAAATAAAAACACTTAATATACCTACATCAAAGAGAAAAGAAAACAGTAGCGTCCAAAATTGTGATTGTTGACTAAGTAGAGTTTACATAATACATTTTTCAGTTTTACAAATACATAGTTTTAAGTTATTACAAAAAATCATACAAGCAAAGAATCGAATAATTGTAAGTACCTACCTACTCTTTTATCAAAAAAAAAGAAAGAAAGAAAGACATTTTTTGACGGTGACACGGAAAAAAACATTTTTTTTACTTATCTAAGCCTTTTAAATAAATACTATCTTAACAATATAGTGACATGAAATGGAAATAAAATATTTTCATCCCAAATAGCGCCAAAGTGCCGCACTCAGCGTGCATGTGTATCAGTATTTTCTTTTTAATTAAAGCAGTTACAATAGCCCAAAAAATGTGTTAGGTACCTACATGAAATACATAGTACAAAAAAATGGAGATAGTATAAGGTAGATCAAACACAAAATATTTAGATATGCGCACGCTACATCTAATGCAGCTTTTTGTATTGTTGTTCCACCGACGCAAATTCAAATGAGATTTGATACAGAAAATTATAATAACAATTTTATCATAGAAAGGGTCCCTCCGATGGTATCTACCTTCTCTGAACAACATTAGGTACCATTACCATACCAACACAAGTCTACCAGTCCCTAAGTTTTGAGCTAAGTACCTCCATTTTAAAAATTGTTGAAAAATTACCTTTCTTCAAACTTCTTTGATATGTTAAGCATTTTTTTTTGGTCAATGGTAAAAGTACCCGAAACTGACGAAGTGTAAACCTATGTAGAGATTAATGAATGTGTATTGAAACAATAAGAGGTAGGTATGTCAGGATCGTAGCAAGTGGAACAAAGTATTCTGCTTTACCTCTGTGGAAAAGATGTGTGTGACTTTATGTATGAGGATCCTTTAATGGTCTCCTAGGTTTTGTTCGTTTACTTCGTAAAAGATAATCTTAAAAATCTTCTTTTTGTGTCGTCAAAGCGGCAGTAAACTGAGTCTTTCGCCGCATTGGTATCGTCCGCATTTGGCGAGCGGCAGCTGTCACAGCCTGACTCTACTATACCTTATCGGTTTAGGTAGTTAAAACAATATAAACAATCTTGACATGTCTTTTTGTTGAAATACACAGTCTTAAAATGAAAATCGTTACCTATACAATTCAATTAAGTATAAAAGTAAATGATTTTTTCATACCTAAATTGTAAAATGTAAAGATTTCGATTTATAAAGTGTACGTTTAAATAAAAAAAGACACGTCAAGATTGTTTACATTGTTTGAACTACCTAAACCGATAAGGTATAGAACTAGATGAGTGCGGTCGGCGGACAGTCTAGTGTAAAAACTCAGTGTAATTACCGATTAATGGACTCATTATTTAAATCGCGCGAGTAGAAAACTCTTCTTTCTCAAATTATAAAGAAAGTAGACACTTTTTATCAAAATAACCTCATTGTTTTGACACTATATCCCTCTCCATGATGCAATAATGACTCTTAATTGGATGTTGCGTACAATTATGGCAATGCATTATTAAGGTTGATCAACTGACGCGTCAATTTGTCCCGACTTGAATGATGTCATTTGTATTTAAAACTGGTTCTAACATTCCCTTAGCCAGCGCATTTCGGGATTACTGCTGAGAAAAAAACCCACACTCAAACAAAGTGTTCCTTGCCGAAAAATGAAAACATACAAAACTTGATGTGATGTGTTGTGGTTGTATTGAGATATCATCTCTTAAAATATCGGTTCCTAATTTATTTTATAACAGAAATGCGGCGCAGAGATTTGATCAAAGTAATGGTGATGCAATCTGCACAGCATTTAGCGATCGTTCGGAGAAGTCTCGCCGCCGTAAAAGTCTTCTTGCTGTCTGTCGGAACATAAAACGATCAGGAGGCCTAGCACGGTAATACGCGGGAGAAAAGTACTTGTCATTTTTGACGTCTCGCCTCTGAGCGTCTAGTGTATTGAAAACAACGATCAACTCGATATCGAATTCGTTTACGAGTTATCGCAAAATTGTATGGAAACTTGGGACAGCGCCGCCAGCGGAACGTTTGCACAACTGCCACGATCGAGTCGTCTCCATACAATTCCGCGTTAAGTCGCAAACGAATTCGATATCGAGTTTTTCATCCTTTTCAATACACTAGACGTACTGATAGGTGTAGTCTCTCGACTCACGCTTAGCTGTGCTAAACCGGTAGACTAGCACACAAAGTGCTTGATAATCTTACCCCAGTTCGTACCGATCTTATAATTACTAATAAATATCTGCGTCAGGTATCTGCCTTACTTCATGATCATCATCGGTACCGTTTCATCTAGCTTTGAACTTAAAAATTGAGCTAAAAGTGGATACGAAACAGTTTAATTAACTGCAGTCTGCAGTCGCGCACCGCTTTTATTCATGCTTTATTTTTTTACAGCTTTATGGATCTCAGACCTCAGGATTTGGTATAATATACTTATTTCAATGTTATAGCTTCACGCGTTCTTGAGATAAATGGTCTTGACAGACGAATAGCGAAATTATTTTGTAAGGATCCCGTTTTTCCTTCAGACGGCTTTATAATCGACATGATGTCACAGTGATATCCTGTCTTACAACGGCATTAACACGACGTAAATTATTATACAATTGTCCAAGTAATTATTACAGTTTAGATTACATGTAAGTGTAGCACGAATGTCCGCGCTGAAACGTTAAATTGGTTCCTAGATAGAGATAGGTCTACTGACGAAGATGTTTCAAAGCTCTTAGATACTAGTTTCTATGCTAGACCAAAACACATAAAACGTGATGAAATCACGCCAGAACAGGTCAATGCCGTGTTATTTATACAGGGTGAAACCCAAGTCGTGAATAGAAATTATGTGTTCCTTTTCCATGTGGTGTCGGGATAGAATAACACCTCTCCATTTCTTCCGTGGACGTCGTAAGAGTCGACTAAGGAAATAGGTTTAGGTATGCTTTAGGCGACAGGCTAGCAACCTGTCACTATCCATCTTCGCAAACCTAAAACAATGCTATACTAGAGACCGATAGGTACTTAAAAGATGGTAAACAATCTTGACGTGTCTTTTTATTTAAACATACACTTTATAAATCAAAATCTTTACATTTTACAATTTAGGTATGAAAAAATCATTTACTTTCATAATTGAATTGTATATTGTAACGATTTTCATTTTTAGACTGTGTATTTCAATAAAAAGACATGTCAAGATTGTTTACCATCTTTTAAGTACCTATCGGTCTATAGTATAGAAGTGGCTGCAAAGCGTGATATAGGTAGTCATAATCATGGTTTTGTCTATGTTACGTTTCGTGTGCTCTACCTATCCTATTTGGGAACACAGACGTGATTGTATGTATGTATGTGTTCCTTACTGTCAAACTTTCTGAATATACTTGCATTTTTAACTTAAGCTGTGCATTGACGGTCAGTCTTTCGCGTCAGTTGAACTGACGTCAATCAAAAATTTAATCATGAGTGTCGAATCATCACTCGTGAGTTTTAACTGACAATGCGCACGAAATTTTTCGTGACTACCATAATCCAACGAGACGGGTCGCACTAAACTGCCCGTGAGTGAGTGATGGTCTTTCCAATGGCGTCAGTGCGCTCACTTGATTGTAGGGATAACTTTTTTAGTTTTGTTTTGTTTTTGTTGATGTGTTTTATGGAAACAAATAGTGGCCGCAGTATGGATTAATGTTTCTTCGTCAGAATCAGAACTAACCGACAGCCCGGCCGATCGAAAACTGAAGAGCCGGATTGACGCCAATGAGTGGGGAAACCTAGTAGGGCTCTAGGCCTTAACCATTTGGAGCGACTTCACAGTTTTTCGTCGAGACTGACGCGAAAAACTGACCGTCAATGCCCACCTTTAATGTAATGTCATCGCCATGTCAAGATACCGAATGCCGTACGTACCGTGCAAATGCCGTCAGCGGCCTATTAATACGTAGTTAAGTTATCAATAAATCTTGTTGCAAGCTGCTATTAAATCGTAATTTCAAATCAATATGCAAAGAAGTTGAGGTCTGACCCAAGATTACAGCACGCTCTATAATAGTTGCAATAGAAAAGCGTAATGTTGCTATTTCATGGATGTGGCTTTTGTAATTGGAAAGTATGTTTCAAATATCAAAAGTACCTATCTTTCTTAAAACTTGCGTCATATGAGGTATGAGGTAAACGTCCCTTTGTTCGACTCTGTACTAGTAGGTCCATGGCATTGCAAAAAAAGGTAGGTACATGGCATTGGCACTACGTTAAAGCAATAAGAGTTAAATTCGAAAAAAGATAGACACGTAGTTAAATCATATTTATATTATCAGATAGAGTAGGTAGAGCGCACGGAACGTGACAGACAAACCCAGAGACCAGACAGATGAAAAAGATGTAATAATAACAGGTGCTAGCCTGTCGCCTATAGCTAACCTAAACCCAGCCCCGGATCTAGGGGGGGGGCAACCGGGGTACCTGCCCCGGGCGCCAGTTTCAGGGGGCGCCAAAATGCCACCTATTATACATTAATGGTAATCAAACCCTCACGAGAGGGGGCGCTATATCAAGTTCTTGCCCCGGTTCGAAAAAATCGTAGATCCGGGGCTGCCTAAACCCAGTCCTTAGTCGCCTCTTATGACCACGGAAGAAACGGAGAGGTGTTTGTACTAATCACAAAGATATACATGCTAGTCTCCGTATTCTAGAGAATGGCGGTCTGCGTCAGATAACCTGAAGTAACCTATACTAGAGTTATCAGCGTTACTAGGAATACCTAAGTAAACTTATTATGATTGCTTACGAGATTTACTCTAGGTCGTTATACGGTCATGTTGTCCTAATGATATTCTTTTATAAACTGTACCTAAATCCTAGGGTTCCGTATCGAAAGGTTAAAAACGGGACCCTATAACCGCGACTTCGCTGTCCGTCCGTCATCTCACGAACCATTCTCGGCCGAGCGAGCCGAAGCCGAGCCAATTGACGTCTTGTTCGCTCTTAATGCGTTGACATAAAGCTTTTTCTACCCGCGTTTTGCCGAAAAGGCGTTGACTAGTTTGAAAGCCCTAACAGACGACCAAATCTGTTTGCTCCGAACAACAAACTTGGTTGGCTCCAAACGGTTTGCTCGACTCGCCAGACGACCAAATTTGTTTTGGACCGAACCACAAACTTGGTTTGCTCCAAACACCATCGAACCTGTCAAACACGGTTCAGTGCTTTTCGTGCTACCTCAAGTCAACAATGCCTCCGACTTTATCAAAACAAACCAAAATCGCGTTAGTTGTGGCAACCGTCGTAGCTATTACGCCTACCAAAAAGCCCAGGAAAAAAAGAAAAGATTTGAAAAATAAAGTGCCAAACTGCCAAACGGTTTGGTGGCTCGGCCACACGATCCAATTTGGTTCAGTCCGAACCAAATCCGATGGCAAAACCATCCAACCAGCAAACCGTGAATAATAATAATAATGTTCGGCCAACCGCTGAACAGACGACCAAATTTGGTTTGGAGCCAACCAAGTTTGTTGTTCGGAGCAAACAGATTTGGTCGTCTGTTAGGGCTTTGAGGCCCTTAGCTAGACTGTTGAAATTTTCACAGATTACGTTTTTCTAATGCCACTTTAACAACGAATACTAAAAAAAAACGAGGACTCCCATACAACAATCGTTATTTCTTTGCAATTGGCCGGGTTTTTAAGAATGTAAAAGGCGGTACAAAATCCGACAAATCAACTAGTTAAGTAAGTATTTTAATAATAAAACGTTGGAGATATATTTTGTCGCGGTCCTGTCACCTTGTAGTAATAAAGTCCCGTGTCACTGGCCACTGCGCAGGCGCAGCGGAAGTGGACGATTACTAAAAACAACCAACGGAGCAACTTCTCGATATAAACCCGCTATGACACTAGCGTGAAAAATTTAGCCTGTGTGGTGTCGGGTTTAGGATAAAAACTCTCATTTCTTCCAAGGATGTCGTATGAGGCGACTAGGAATTAGTTAGGGCATGTTTTAGGCGACAGGCTATCAACCTGTCACTATTTATACCTGCCAGCTTAAACCATAAAATATACTAGGAGTGGTCATGAAACGTGAAATTGTTATGATTTCGTCTATTTAACATTTCGTGTCGACTATATTCGGGAACACAAGCGTGATGTATGTATGTTACAGCCAGATTTAGCGCTGTCGTAAATATAGTTCCCGTGTGGTGCCGGGTTAGAATAGCAACTCCCCCTTTCTTTCCGTGGGTGTCGTAAGCGTCGACTCTGGGAAAGGGGTTAGTGTATTGTGGGCGATGGGCTAGCAACCTATCACTGCAATATCACGTTTAACCATCTGGTTACCCTGAGTGAAATTGCTAAACGTAGCACTGGATTTTTGAATTCATGTGCTCTGCCTACCCCTCTCGGGAATACAGGCGTGAGAATATGTATGTATGTAAATATAGTTTAGTCAAAGAGGTATGTCAGGATTAATTTAGCAATTTGAACAAGGTGTTATTTGCCTACCCCTGTGGGAAAGAGCCGTGACGTTATGTATGTGTGTATGTATTGTATGCAACAAATATGCCGTTCCGTAAGTGTGCCGTGTGGTGTCCGGCTTTGGAATAACACCTCTCCACTTCTTCCGTGGTCATTGTAAGAGGTGGTATAGGAAATACGTTAAGGTAAATGAAACCTAATCGTAAGGTAAATACCTAGTAATCCTTTCGTCTATGTAACTTTTTGTATAGCGTTAGGATTTTGTATAGGGTTTCCAACTATACTGTTTTAAACAGTATTATACTGTTTTTTCACAAAATGATACTTTTACTGTTTAACAAAAATAAAGTATACTTACAAAATACTGTTTTCAGCATAATTTATGAAGTTTTTATAAAAGATTGTTAATTAGTAAGTTGTGCAAGAAGCTCTAAAAATATATATTTAAAACAATAAATAAATAAAATACTGTTCGTTTTTCTAAAATACTGTTTAATAATCTTCATAGACCTGAATATACTTTATTTCTTGTAAAGAAAGTTGGCAACCCTAGTTTTGTACTCTACTTATCCCATTTAGGTGTGCAGTGGTGTCATTCTCCAACGTAACTTACTAAACTAGTCGACGAGCTCGAAGTAGAGCTGTCAAATTTTCATTCAGACGTTGAACTTGTTCAGTTTAGTTTAATTTGTTGCCTTATAATAACACCACAGGTGCGAAGTATGTATGTAGCAGCAAGTAAACCATGGGACAGCATAATTTAGTAAAAGCTCACCGGACGGACGCGGCGTCGGTGCATTACAATTATGTCGTTGGCTGCGCGCGCATCGCATTATAGCGTGTTATAGCCGAGACATTAGGGTTGGCGGTTGGCGCTTTGTTTTAAACAATTAGTTTAAATTTCGAACCGCACTCCTCGATAGCAAGACCATAATTATTGTAAATATATGGGAAGCATTATAGAATGTTTTAAACAAGTATTATAAATTCCAAGTTATATGAATATTAAGTATAATAAACCAAGGAAGATGTACAAAATCTGTACTGAATTGTAACCCCGTTTTCTGCGGATGTCTGTGCGTGAGTGTCTCTATCTGTGGCGTCACAAGAGACTGATATCTTTGCAAGTTTTTATCGTACTACTTAGTGCTTCTCCTTATCTTGGCTGAATAAACTCTGTTTTATCGTTTTAAGAACATACATTCATACATAATCCAGTCAAAATAGGTACACATACCAGTCAGGCCTTGAATACGTCATTACAAAGGATATGTCAAAAGTCCTCATCGATCCCGCTTGTGCGTTGTTTTTTATTTGAGGTCAAATAAATTTGAGTTTTTTGCGTATATCTCTGAAACAACAAGAGCTATCGAAAAATGGTTCAAACAAAGTTTGTAGATCGTAAAATTGTCTACAAATAAGATGCCAATACTTGCTATGCTATAACCCGTCACTATTATACCACTTTTCTCGAACTCTCTCTCTCTTTGTTCTCGTGGTTTTGTCAATAAATACATTTTTTTTTAAATAATCTAGAAGTGGCCATAAAACATGAAATACGGTTTTGTCTACGTAGCGATTCATGTGCTTAGCCTAAACCATTTGGGAACATAATGTAAATTAAAAAAAAATCGGGTTGTTATCATCCTTTTAAACTCATATTTTCATTCCCTCGGCCTGTGGCAACCCTGGGCGCGATGAAACCACAGCACCGGCGCAAGCGCAGCGAGTGGCTTCCGTTTTACTTCTAGCTAATAAGTAGGTTAAAGCAGCTTACAAGACTTGGACAATTTCTGGGTGGCATTGATCGAACGTTTTGTTAAAAATCAACAAGTACGTTGTTTTGGCTTCGTCTGGTATCTATAGGGTTTAGTATTACACCAATTTTATTATTGATAGCAACACGTACCACATAACATCGGGCCTACACCCAAATGGGGTCGGCAAAACTCACCAAACGCTACATAGACAAAACTATTTTTTTTGCGGTTCGTGACGAAACACCCCAATTTGTTGCGGTTTTTACTTTCAAAAATAGCACAATAATGCGTTTGTATCATTTTGACCTCTCAATATTAAACGTGTCATACTGTAACATAAAAAAAATCCAACCCTTTACCTTAGATTGTCTATGATTTTGATCAAGGTTGTATGGGTACGTTGTTCTTTGCTTTCTTCCAGTAGTGTGACATTTAAAACTATAAGCGACGATGTTGCCGTTCTTCAAATCGCGTTTATCCGTCGACCGCTGTTTTCTAGTCGGTCGCGGTACCTACCAAGTTAGTTAATTTGTTTTCTTTATTATTAAATTTTGTTTCAGCTGTCTCCTGCGAATATAAAAATAGCGAGGGCTTCTGTGTTTTTTTACTTATACGTTTAGTATTAAATGATGTTTCAGAAATGGCAACACCGTTCGAGTTACGTAGCGGAATGACGCTCGAATTTATCAGAGCGGCGATTGCTATTGCATTCTTGTTGGGGAATACTCCTCTTTCGCAAACGCGACGCCAAATGTCGCATGCGTAGTTGGTGACGGGGCCGTAACAATTCCCCTTGGGTGTTGAAAGTTAGTCACGCGGTCTTCGTGTTTCGAGAAAGGCTACCCCTCCACCCAGGGGAATTTGGTGAGGTCGGCGTCCGTTTGAGCCAAGAGTTTTCGCCTGGCCGCCATTTTAAAGCCAAGCCGGGGCCTTACTTCCGACTGTGGCGTGCGGTCTTGATCCTGGGCGTTGATAGCGAGGGTCCCTCAATCCCTGATCTGCTCGCCGCGTGGCCGTTTCTCCAGTCCGGTTGGCCCGGACGGCGGTGGTAACTCTTAGCCGAGAAGCCAGGTACCGACGCTAGTTTGTTTTACCTTTTTTTTTTGGGGTCCATCTACCTATCTTCAATCGGTCCAGTCCCGTTCGACTGGTGGCGCCCGTTTAAATTTATTATCTGAAATACAGTTGAGACAGAGAAGCCAACAGCCCACGACCTAGCTCAAAAAATTAAGTACTATTAGATAACGCTTCCCGAGGTCTTAAAATAAAGTTATATTGTCTCATCCTCTGGTTTCATTAACGTCAACGCTCTACCTACTTTTCCCCGAGGTCTGCCGGGCCTACAGGCCATACGTGTTACAATACGTACATACAATCACGCCTGTGTGTTCCAAAATGGGTTAGGCAGAGCACACGAAACACCTATGGTGATACAAGGTACACGACAAGATAACTACCCCAGTTATAGACAGTCATGCTGACACGCTCCAGTACCTAACGGACGTTTTCTTCCTAATTTAAAGAACATAATGGTTGTGAATTGATTGTTGTTAAATAAACGACAATTCCTTAGTGGGTATTAAATAAAAGTCATTGTTCATTATTGGTGTCTTTACCTCAGGCTTTTGGTTCACCACTAATTAGACATTACGACGTATAGTTTTGCCTCGTAATTTCGCTTGTAGAGAACTGGTTTACTTACTCGATGGCCTGTTGGTATTCCTAAGTACAGACATTCCTGTAAGTCAGGCACGAAAACGTGAACTCAGCGCGTAAGAATGTAGTCTGTAGGGCTGCTACCTACCTACAAAGTAAACTAAGAAAGTAACTAAGTAAATAAACCCTTTATTGTACAAAAGGAAAGACACGAAATACAAAAACAAATACATACAAATTAAACGTTGAAGTACAAAGGCGGACTAATCCCTTGGGGGATCTCTTACATTACAGCCCTTTGAGAGGCAGAGAGGAAACTTAACTATAGAGACCGATAGAAAGACAGGCTACAATAAACATGGTGAAGTAGGTGATGTAGGAAGTGCATTAACAAAATATTTACAAAGTTAGACTGCAAAAATAATAAGTAAAACAAAAAAAAAGTAAAGTAATAATATTATAAAATTTAAGTGACAGGTGATCTATCTCGCGCGCAAAACGTCTCACGCGTGTTGTTGTGCTAAGTTTACAGGTAACATTTTTTTTAGTCAGTTAGATATCTTTTCAACATTAATTTAAAATATCTCTACAAAAATAAAAATGAACCCTTCGTGACAACCCTACAAAATAATCCGAAAATAGAAATGCTGTTCCCGCTTGCGCCTGCGTCCTTTCAGCTTCGATCCAAACCCATTAGCGTTAATTGATTGCCGTTTAGAAATTATCTATACAGCTCTTTGATTTTTCGTAAGTCAGAGAAACAGACTTGTAAACTTGTACTCGTTGACTGTAAAGTTTAGAATTAAAGATAACGTTTTTATGCCACACTATACACTGCCTTGCCTGTGTGGTGTTGGAATAGAATAACACCTCTCCATTTCTTCCGTGGATATCACAAGAGGCGACTAAAGAAATCAATTTAAGTATGCTTTAGGCAACAGGCTAGCAACCTGTCAAACCCGTCAAATCTAAAATTATACTAGAAGTGGCTACGAAGCGTGAAATAGTCATCATCAATAATCATGTTTTTTAGGAACTTAGGTGTGATTGTATAATGTATGTATGTATTCCTATTCCAACATTCATAAAACAAAAGACATTTGTCGTATCAGCTAGTCATAAATATGTTCACATTTTCCAGGATCTTCAAGACTTAACAGACGATGACTACGCCATGGACGGCAGCGAAGACATAGACCCTGAAGAAGACGAAGGTCAAGAACTCCAGAACTCCCCAGGGCCAACCGAAGCGAAGATCATTAAGATGGCGCCATCAGCTCTGAACCGGGATGAGCCTGAACCAGCTCCTGGTGCTGTGCTGGACCCAGTGGCGGCCACTAGGGAGCGGCCGAAGATTCTGGATGACAGTAAGTAATAAAATCAAATGAGATGAATAAATAATTATATGTACGCGGGACTTAATCGCGATTTTATTTATTTACCTTCTCGACGTTTCGGCCGCGTTACAGCGACCGTGGTCACGAGTTGACTGAAGCAGAGCGCGACGTTTGTTTCGCAGCCCGGGTTCTTCGAACGCTCTCAACGTTCAGCCGATATTTAATTAGACGGTGTCATTTTATGCATTGCAGTCCGAACAGGGAAACAATTGGAACATTTATTGTAAGTTAGATTTAAGGATTTTCCGTGTGGTGTCGCGATGGAATAACACCTCACCATTTCTTCCGTGGATGTCGTAAAAGGTGACTTAGGAAATAGGTTTAGGTATGCTTTAGGTGACAAGCTAGCAACCTATCACTATTCTACCTCTTCTATCTTTACAAACCTTAAATTGTGCTAAAAGTGGCTCTGAAGTGTGAAATTGTCATAATCATGATTATGTCTATGTCACGTTTCGTGTGTTCTGCCTACCCCAATTGGGAACATAGACGTAATTGTTTGTATGTATTTAATTAATTAATTCGCTTTAGAAATGGTAATACAAAGTGGTTTGATAGATATTGTTAACGTTTATCTAACCAGATGCCTACATATTCATGCAAATATCTAGATTAGACGATTGTTAATGTTTATTTTGAGTTATTATTAAAGTATTGCTTGATTCCGTAGAAGGTCTCCTCTATAGATACGCCATTTATAATAGTTTGAGTTTAAATTCATGTAGCGGTACCTCAAAACTATAGAGGTGCTTTCCTTTTAAGTGCCTAACTCCAAACAACAAACAAACTTTTTAGTAACTCCAAACAAAATGACACATTTCAGGTGGTCTCTCCAAGGCCGAGCTGGCGCTGCTCCGCCGTGAAGCGTATGCGCACTTGAAGTCAGTCCTGAGGAACAGCAAGTGCTTGACGCCCCAGCCCCGCTGGCTGTCCGTGCGCCAACTCGCTCCTTCAGCTGACACGCAGTAAGTTTTGTCACTGGTCTCTCGTCCATTGGCACTGACCCAATACTTGGCACTTGCAACCTTATGTCATAGTAAGACAGGTGACAGATGGGTGTGACCTATTGGGCGTTGAGGCGTCGTCGAACATTGGTATATTTACCTTACCTAAACGCTAGTTCGAGTGTTGTCTGTGGACGTGGCAAAAGTTAAGGGCCAACTAGCGACCCGTTGTAGGTACCATCGAACCAATTGATTCCTGACCCACCATAGAACCTATTCACAGTGAACGTCATAGTGACATTGCATTGCTTGACAAAGGAAATGTTTATGACGTTTATTGTGACTACGTTCTACGGTGGGTCAAGAATCAGTTGGTTCGATAGTACTATAAAATTGCGACATCACATTAAAAATCATTAAAATACCAGTGTTTCCTTAATTTAAAACGCATGTACATTATAAACCTTCCTCTTGAAGCACTCTATTTAATTAAAGGAAACACATCAAAATCCATCGCGTACTTTTAAAGATCTTAGCATACATAGGGACAACCAGCAGGCAGTGACTTTGTTTTATACTATGTAGTGATAATTGTATCAGGAAACTACCTACACAGCTAGGTACTAGTCCGTTTAAACAAATCATAAGGTTGGGCTTTCTACGAGTAGGTATGTCATTAATTTCTACAGGGGGAGTCCTCTTGTCCTGTAGGAATTATTACTAGGAACAATTATTGGCTGTAAACTCCCTAGAATGCCAGAATAGAAGCAAATGGAGCTTTGTTGTATCTTCCTACCGCGCAGGGAATAGGGCGTGATGTTTATGTACCTATGTATTGTTCTCTGGCACTGGATTTTTGAATTCGTGTGCTCTGCCTACCCTTCTTGGGAATACAGGCGTGAGTGTATGTATTGTTCTCTGTCTCGCTTCGGCTTTTAACGACAAAAAGAAAAAAGTGAGTACGGCAATTCCCTTACGTTTATTAAACAGGAAAACTATTCTTGCTTTCCAGCTACTTGCCCCCCTGCGTCCAACTGCACCGCTGCGCCCCCGACTCCGGCTGCTGCAACGACGCTAACGTCTGCGCCCCCATCGACGGGCATTACGTCACCATACCGCTCATTGTAAGTCCGATCACTAATTACAGGGTGACACATCTCTGGTAGTACAGTCAAGGAAATTGATACCTGTACCACTTTGAACCTTTTCATAATGAGACATGAGTTCCATATTGCTTTGGTTAGTGTAGATATAGTATGGTATGTCACAGTGACATTTCTTGTAAAATGGTACTAAGTGGCACAGTTATCAAATTCTTTGACTGTACAAGCCTTTTTAAGATTAGTCGGTACCACAACAAAACAGGTACAGAAGTCAATATCCACACAAAGTGCGCTTGAACCATGCACACATGCGCCATAATTGACATCCCTAGGGTGACCGCCGAGCGTACGTATGAAAAGTGAAGAAAATAAACTTTTTTCACTTCTGTACTGCAGTTTAAGTACGCTCCGCCGGAGAGACTGGACCATTCATTTGACTGCAATTTTATGTTAAAACTATCCTAATTAATCGATTATAGGAACTTGGGTCATAATGACGTTAATGTTATAAATTATTTTCTGATCGAAAACTCTGAAATTATTACATTATCCTGCATAATTGTAGTCCGAACTTTTAATCATAAATAAATTTTCAACTTTCCAGCTCGACAAAGTCGGCAAGCCCCAAACCATGGCACGAATGCAGTTCTTCAACCACACCCGTTGCGAGTGCATACCTCGGGAGTCTTTAGAGGACCCTCGCATGCGGCCGGTCCGCCGAGAGACCACCGTTGCTATGGTTACCAGCACGCAGCGCGCGATCCAACGTGTCACCGCGCGGGGGAGCGCGGGGAATGCGAGGCTGAGTGATGTGACAACGCAAGAGCCAAAGCCTGAGAGCGAGACAACCGCACCGCCGCAGTTGAAAAGGTAAGGATACAAACTGCTCCGACAGGAGACGGTTGTCATGGTTACCACTGGCAGAGCGCAATCCAGCGATTTAAGGTGATGTGATGTGTCAATCCAGGAGCCCAAGTCTGAGGAATTGACACGACAGCACCGCCGTAGTTGAAAGGTAATGAATGTAATGATAGAAACAGACCGTGCCGACAGAAGACCACCAGTTACCAGTGCGCAGTCTAGCGGCTCAAGGTGCGGGAGAGAGTGAAAGACACGAGACTAAGTGGCATCAACCCACAAATCTAAGATAGAGAGCTAGAGGACAGTACACTCTTGCTTTAAGTTATGCAAAAGTTATATAAAAGACTTCCGGTCTTTAGTTATCTATCTCTGTGGTGTCGGGTCTAAAATAACCTCTCCATTTTTTCCGTGGATGTCGTAAGAAGCGACTAAGGAAATAGGTTTAGGTATGTTTTAGGCGACAGACTAGCAACCTGTCACTATTATGGCTCTTTCATCTGTTTATTAAACCTAACACTATGTTAAAAGTGGCCACGGCACGTGAAATAGCCACAGTCTGTCTATGTAACATTTCGTGTGATTTGCCGGCAGGCGTGATTGTATGTATGTCTTTCCAGATGCACCTGCCCGACCCTGTTCATGGCGCGCGCGTCTGAGACAGGCTGCTCGTGCGTCTGCGACTGGCCGGACGCGGGCCGTAGCCGCGACTGCCACTCGCTGGCCCGCGGGCGGGAGCACTTCGGGCTCAAGGACCGGGTCTGCGTCGCCGGCGGGAGCTGCAGCGAACCCACCTGCACCTTCGGCCCCTACGAGAGGAACCTCGGGAGGTGTCCGTTGCGAAGGTACAGGAGGATACGGTTTAGGAGACGGTTCCCTCTGAAGATTGTTGTTTAACACAAGGTCACACGAAGCTTAGGGCCAATCGTCGCTTTGAGAGGACTCCCAAAAATTGGGGATTTGTGGATTTTTGGTGCGAAAATTGTCGCTCGGTTGTCACAAGTAATTTAAGGATTTTTGCGACACTGCGAACCGTCTGCACGAGCGAAAGATTCCCGGCGTTATTGTGTGCTAGTGATATATGAGTAGACAAAGACAAACAATTGCACTGACTGCAGATTTTGCCAACTGTACTCCATTGTCTTCCATCCTAGATATGTGTATCAAGTTTCAAGTCAATCAGACAAATTGTTGAGGATTTCCCTCCTGCGGAGACGGCTCTAGGCCTCGGCTTTTATTACCATACTTATTATTGTTGGGCGATCCAACTCAAGAGTAAACAGGATTCAGTGTCCGACGCTGCACCAGTAATCGAGATTTTCAGTCACAAAAAAGTGAAGAGCAGAGTTGGAATAAAACTGTCGAATATTGGGTAGTTCACGTTAAACAGAATGTCAGCGCAGTAAAGAATACAAACAAGCAAACATGAAACAAAAACAAAAGCTTTAAAAAAATAGGTATGTTGAGAATATAGTCGTGATTCTTTCGTTCATGGAGATGGTTTCAGATGCAATTATTATTAGTCTCAGGAACAGACGTTTGATTCTTACAATAAAATTTTGGATTAGCATAATATTAATGTACAAGGTGAGATTGTTCGGCGAGATTGGTTATTTATATCTAACAGCTAATTAAGAATTATTTTGTTGTTATGCTAGTGTTAGTAGGTATAATGTTAAATACTGTTTCTGCGTAGGTTTCACTTAAATATAAAATGAAATATAAGTCAATTCGAGTCAAATAATCGAAGTCACTTTACGATAAGGCACGACCGTAGAAATAGATATAAAAATAGTACAAAAATACGCTCTGTGAATCACATATTTATCGCTCATAACAATCGCACAAGAGCGACAGCATAGGTTATCGCGGAAGCGGTAGGTAAATACAATTCCTATCAAAGTTCAAATCTATATTTGGCATTCACAGATTACGCTTAAATTCAAAACTATACTCCGTTTTTTTTGGGTTGAGAATTTCAACGGACACAATTTGAAATTATCTCTGGAATTCATTGGTAAAACTGGAAATGATTTATGCAAATACACTTAACATTGTTTGTTATAATGTTCTTAAATCAGACATCATCATAATTTGCGCCGATATCTTGGGATTACTCAAAAACGTGTAAGGATTTGACAGTTAAAATTCTCAACCCAAAAAAAACGGAGTATAGGCTCGATTCACAAACCTGACTAGGTACTTACACAATAGTATCTAAAAAAAATTAAATACATTTTATAAATTGAAAAGGTCTAGTTAAACACTCTCAGATAAAAATAACAGTCTTATCGTGTATGGTGAAAAACACGGGCAACGCACATCTTAAATCAAGTTTAACCCGACATTTGTTTCGGTCTAGTCCGTAGCCCTCCATTTAGAAGCCGCGAAGGCTGCTGTCAAACTAAGACTAAGAAACATTTCGAGCTAAACTCGTAAGGTATCCATATTTATCATTGAATCCCACATTAGATTCATGTTTAAAACATTGTTGTTGGCTTTCCTCTCTAAGGGCGTTTGTGCACTACCATGAATTTTACGGTCCGGCTTTTTCATTGAGGTCTCGTCTCGCTTGCTCTTCCATTAAATTGTATTGACGTGAGCGGGACGGCGCGACAGACCTTGAAAAACCGGACGGCCGGACCGGAAAATTCATGGCAGTGCACGAGCGCCCTTACTCATGGGTAATTTTTTTGAGGCTCTACTAGGAGTTCTTAAAAGGGAAGTGCCTTTTCAGCAAAACTTTCGACCCCACCATAGCCACACATAAAATTTAGTAGATTTTGAAGACAGTTTCTTTGTTGGCCATCGGGCCATCACAATATACAATAATAGGGATGTCGACTGGGTTAAAAATATGCATACATACATACATAACCGTCACGCCTTATTCCCTGCGGGGTAGGCAGAGACAACAAAGCGCCATTCGCATCTATTCTGACATACTTCTCTCGCTTCACTCACATTCATCACTCTTGTCATACACGCTCGACGGTTTCGGGTACTCCTTATTTGGGTTTTGTTTAGTACATCGTCGATCTGGTCGATATACGTTTTTCGAGGGCGCCCTCGACCGCCTTGCCCTAACACACTTCCCTTGTAGATTTGCTTTAAGAAAAAAAAATCTTAAAAATATGTAATTCTAATTAATCCGTTAGTTAGATTATGGAAATATGAGACACGTATTTTTTTGATTTACCAAATAACTAAACATCGTCAAAGGTAAAAGAGAAGGATGAGGTAAGGGTAAGATCGTCAAACTTCCGGAGTAGGGGCTTGTAAAGTGACGCCTAGGTAAAAATTGTACCACATAGCGACGTCGCGCGAAACCTTTAAGCACTGTATTAATGTCATTTTTTGTTTGTCAGATAAAAAAAAATACATGTTTAATATTTGGTAATCTAGCTGACGAACTAAGACGGCCCCAGTAATCCACGGCTTAAGCTGACAAGCACCAACAAATTAATAGTTTTTTGGTCGTCTTCCCTACCTAATCGAAGCCAGCACTTCAGCCAGATTTTTCATTGTGGTGTTACGGATGAGCCACTCTGCAGTCTACCCTCATTGGCATTTGTTTGTTCTAGAGAGCAGTCTGGTGGGTCTGATGCGATATTCGACCAATCAGGAGATGGCTTTCGCTCCGTGGCAAGCCAATTTGGCCAATGAACAGTCCCCCCGTCCCGTGAGGCCTCGGGTTTAGAATATAATAACACCTCTCCCTTTCTTCAAGAGGCGACTAAGGAAGGGCTTAGGTACGCTTTGGGCGGCAGGCTAACAATCTGTCACTGTTTTACCTCTCACCTATTCTCAAACCTAAATTGACGCAAAAAACTGCGAAGCGCGAAGTCATGGTTTTAACTATGCGCCATTTTGTGTGCCCTGCCTACCCGACTTGGGAATATCGTGTGCGTGATGTATAATATGAAACAATTAGCAACATATTTATTGTTGCTATCGCTCCTAGTAGACAGGTAATTTTACCTTTTTTGATTCATTCGTAATAAGAAGAATCGCTACGAAAGACGTAGGTAGACTTTTAGGCACTTATCTGCTTGTAAGATTTGAAAATATGCCCTTTATTTTTCTATAGAACACTTTCAATGTAAGTCCTCTAGTATTTTTAACACTACAGCGATGAGCGTTACGGTCAAAATTAACAGGTTAGTTTTGTGAAATAAAAGTATACACAACGCTTCATTCAAATGTACACTTTAAAAATTTCTCAGAATTTAAGTACCTAGCATGAGGTTTATTTTTCAACAGACAATTGTACAGTTAATCGTGTTACTGGTCGTAGAGTCCTGCATAATATATTTTTTACTGATTTTAAAGATTGTTGCCGCTAAGTTACTTTGTAAATAATCCTAAGTTATATTTAAGGTGTAAATATTATTTTTAATAAAAACAATACAACACGCAAACTGTTTTATTAACCTTTAAAATTAAATAGTTTTATATTCCGCGGGCTTTCCTCCACTCTTTTCATTATCTTTAAGTGAAATCTTAAGTATACAAAATATATTTATTCGCGAGAAAAAATAGGTTTAGGTAGGTACCTAATAGGTGTTTGCTACAAGACTAAATTCTCCTGAGTATTGTAGGATTTAGAATAATACTACTCAGTTTTTAATTTGTGGTAAATTTTAGGCTAGCAACCTGTCAGCATTGTACCATATAACTTAATATCCTAAAAACTAATGCTAGAAGTGGCTACGAAACGTGAAACAGCCATGGCTTTGACTACATAGTGTTTCGTGTGCTCTGCCTACCTCATTTGGGCATATAGGCGGGATGTATGGATGTAAATTTTATTCTTGTTCATTTGAATGCATCTTAAGTATACATAACATTCTGAAGACATAAGACAAGGCAGTCTTATGCCACGTAAGAGTAATAAGACTAATAAGAAAATGCGATAAAAAACGGTTTGCATATTCTATAATGTCAATAAACATGTTGACGATAAATGCTTAATTATTTCTCTGTTGGCACAAGTGGCCCCAAGATATGAACACATTGCACCACGAAGGATGATATATTAAAGTACTGTAAACAGTAATTTTGCGCTGGCAATTTATTTATGAAGTAATAAGTAGTCCCCTCCACTTGTGGTGTTGGGTTTAGAATAACACCTCTCCATTTTCTTATGTGGATGCCGTCAGAGTCAAGTAAATACTTTCACTGAACCACAGAATAGATAATAGTAGGTACAAGACCTAACGTCGTTCAGATATATCTACTTTAGGCGACAGGCTAGCCACCTGTCACTATTATACTTCTTTTTGGGTTTGATTATGTAGTTAGCGTTCTGAGCGCTCTGCCAACCCTATTTGAGAATACAGCTGGATTTAAAAAACTTTGTCAGTTGATGACGTATGTGACGTTTGTAGAAGTTTTACTACTCGACGCTAGGTGGCGTTAGAGGAGTCGCTACAACATTTCTGGTTATTTTCAATGTTTGTGCTTCAGCATAAGAGTTTTAGGGTACAATGGTATCTGGTTTGGCCTCGCTGATACGTGACTTGGAGGAAAACTTAGGGCGTTTGTGCACTACCATGAATTTTCAGGTCCAGCGGTCCGGTTTTTTAAGGTCTGTCGCGCCGTCCCCCTCACGTCAATACAATTTAATAGAAGAGCAAGCGAGACGAGACCTCAATGAAAAAGCCGGACCGTAAAATTCATGGTAGTGCACAAACGCCCTTACCTAGAGCCCCGCCGAGCGTCCTTGATCAGCCACGGGTACGGGGCGCGGCGGTAATTCGTGGCACGGAAGAGAGCGGTGTGTCTAGCGTGGCATGGTGTGTTAATGCTAGGTTTAAAAAACAAATATTATGCATAAATATTTACAGCCGGCTTAGCATAGCAAGCCGCGAGTAGAGATACGCGCGAGATAGACTATACTGACGCTAGTAGCTGAAGCGAGACGACTAGAGTTTCATGCCGTGCTAAGCGGACTGGTTTTACTGATATCCCACGGAAATTTCCCATTTACTGCGTGTTGTCGGGATAGAATACCTAACAATTCTCTATTTCTTCCGTGTATGTCGTAAGAGGCGACTGGGGAAATAGGTTTAGGCATGATTTAGGCGACAGACTAGCATCCTGTCACTATTATTCTACATCTTCCATCTGTTTTCAAACCAAGCTAGTAGAACTTTCTACATACTTATAGGAAAGTATTACTAAGTACTACAATTTATAATTGTCATTGATGAGAGTACAATTGTCCATACAAATCGCTTACGCCGTCGCTAGCGCGTGCGGCCACTAAACACATATTAATGGTGCTGAAATTATAAATTCATATTTATAAATATTAGAATAGACAGCACAGGTGTTCGAACCGTAAATATAAGCAGTGAAAAGACAAGTACTTACATGCTGAAAGATAGTCCATGAGTACATGTATATATTAAGAAAACATTCAAAGGAATTATTTTTTCAGCAAAAAATGTGTTGTAATGCAAAAGGTGGATAAAGCAAGGGAAAAGTGGCTTCACTAGGTTCCACCAATTTCAACATCACGCTTGTGTTCTTATATAGGGTAGGAAGAGCAATTGAAATGTTAAATCCAAAAACCTTGACGTATAACTATGTGTGGGGTCTATAGGCCAAGCTGTGAGTACTGGTGTCACCGCTCTGGTCTCTATGGTCAGATTTAAAATTGTTCCTTGTCTTCTATTGTTTCTAGAAGACAAAACGTAAACTGTCACTTTGTGAATAAAATTCGTTCAAGCTACCCAGAAGATTTTAATCAATTCCATAACGCTTTAGTTAAATCAATCAATCAAATTTACCTAACACAAGCCTTCTCCTAAAGAGAGCTGTTATTTTAGTCTTGAAATATTTGTGGAAGTGCAGGGAAGGTTTAAATGGTGAGGAAATTTTAAAATATCGCGAAAAAAGACTTGCCAAAGCGGAACGAAGTTCGCTGGGCCAGCTAGTAATTAATTATATTAAAATAAAGTAAACATTCCAGCGGGGCTCCAATACGAAAAACTCCATTATTGCTTACTTTTGCTCGATACTGATAACTGATAAAACATAGGCACTTGTTTACATAGTGCAGCGGTTCCCAACCTTTTTCAGACGATGACCCTTACGGAAATCAAACACAATGCCAATTTTATATTTTAGTATTCTTTAACTAAATTAAAAAACAAACTTTTACGTAAAAACTTTAATGAGAAGGTTGGTAAGACAGATGCGTATGGGACCACGGACCCCCAAACATATATTCGCGACCCCCAGGGGTCAAGGGACCACAGGTTAGAAACCGCAGACATAGTCAATAGTGCCTACGGAACCCTTTTTGCGCGATTCTAATCCGCACTTGGTCGGTTTTTCCAATATAAGTAAAAGTAGGTGTATGTGTCTGTCTTCTCTTGCCCTCCATCACACCGAAACTAGATTACGAGTAATGCTGACGGACACCACCTTATTCAAAGCAACTTACTTACGTGCGTATATAAGTCACGCCTATTATCCCAAATGGGATAGGCAGAGCACACGAAACGCTACATAGACAAAACCATGACTATTTCACACCTTGGTTTTAAGTTGGGAGGTATAATAGTGACAGATTGCTAGTCTGTCGCCTGAGTTATACCGTAACCTATCTCCTTAGTCGCCTCTTAAGACATCCACGGAAGAAATGGCGGTGTTATTCCAAACCCGACGCCACACGGCAAAGCAACCTTTTTTTAAGTTTTTTTAAACTTTAGCGATCTGGTTATATAACTTATTATATACAACACGTAACATAAAAAATAAATAAGCCGCTTAAAATGAAGCATAAAATTTATTCAAGTCTAAATGAATTTCAGTCGCAATTCTAGGCAACCTGCGCAAATCGTCATCTGCATATTCATGAGTTATTGTAAATTTACGAACTTACTGTAATTTTTCACGCTTCATCGATTTATATTTAATTACTTACGTGTAATCGTTTAATAAATTAAGTATAATTTCGGATTAATGTATACCTACAACTCGCTTTGAAAGAATATCAAACATCATTTGGTTCGGAATAACACCTCTCTTTGTCTCCCGAGGATGACGTTAAAAGCGACTAGGCGACAGGCTAGGAACCTGACACTATTGTATCTCTTTCGTCTATGTTAAAATTTTAAATTTTGCGACTACCCATGTAGCCACTTCTAAGTGGCTACGAAACGTAAAAAGTCGTGGGTTTGACTATCTAACGTGTCGCGTTCTCTGCCTATTCCATTTGGAAATATAAACGTTTTGTTATACTTATTACTAGTGTCATTGTGACCTGGCGGTTTCTTTGTCTCAGCTATATAACATTACAACAGTCATCATCATCATCATTATCCAGCCTTATGCGTCCCACTGCTGAGGATAGGTCTCCTCTCAGTACGAAAGGGCTTGGGTAGGTTTCCTCATGATGTTTTCCTTCACGTGGTAAATATCAAATTCGATATCGCAGTGTGATGTGATGTGTGGAAACAGTGTGATCTATTATTAAAACAAAAGTATACATTCTAGCGCTAATTTTGCAAAGGTCCGTTCCATGGTAAAAAAATAGCTCCTCCATGAAGTAAATAAAAGTAGGGTGACCGCACCGGTAATGGACATAGAACCAGTAATGGACAATGACTCTTATTTACTACCCACTAAGGAAAAGTCATTTGTTTTACAACAATCAATTCACAACTCTATGGTCTTTAAATTATGAATGAAGTGTCCATCACTGGTGCTTGTCAACTTAAACCGTCCATAACTGGTGCCGTCACCCTAAGATCGGTGGGCACGGCAGTGCCCCCACCAAGTCGAGCGCGAAGCAAACACTGCCGTACCATCCCTTACTGGAACCATTTCGCCGCACTTTCAGGGCCCTATTTGAGAACCTCTGGATAATACCAGACTTGGCTAGTTTTCTCAGAACGTGTCTGATGGGATAATGGTTATGCAAATAATTATTCAAAAATGTTACTGTGGGAAAGCCTCCAAAAGAGAGATCTCTTTTTAGGCAAATGTCATACCTGGGGACCGAAGTCCAGAAAGAAAGTCCAAGTTGTATTGTGCAATCGATCTTCAAAACTACGCTGCGCTGGGACGATGTAGATAATTTCAACAGTTGATGACGATTGTGGAAGAATTTCTACTAGTAGACGATAGATGGCGCTAGGATCGCTACATAATCCTTCGACACTCAAGATTGCTGTATTATTTTAAAAATTGCTGTTGATTTGTTTGTGGCGGGAATGTGGGTCCATTTTTGGCATGAAAATACTATCAAAGCAGGCGGAGCTATGGCCCATGTAACCAAACGAGAATAAAATGTAATCTTGGAAAAGTGAAAAATAAATGAGTTAGAGCGATTTATTTGCTTAATTTGGGGGTTCAAACCCCATCCCGAAAAGTTCAGATATTAACATTACGGGGGGCTCCTCGGGCCATGAATGTTACGGTACCCGAGTCCGACTCGCACTTGGCTGATTTTTTTCTTCAACCCCTCCCGAAACTAAATCCTGGCTACGCCCGTGGCCCATGGTATAGTTTAACTCGCGAGTAAATCTACTCGCGCTATGTCGTGCTAAGCCGGCTGATGGTTTACGCTCCACTCCTCAAGACGGTATTGAGCGCTTCTCTT
>BHDV01007444.1:589950-617407 GCA_005406045.1 Adoxophyes honmai
ATGCATTTTACTTTGTTTCTGAATAAATTTATGTTAATAATGTATGGAGATGTATAAGTGAATCTAAGTGCCCCTGACATGTATGAATGCACCCCGTATACGGGGTAGTTTGATACGAAAACCATTTCTCAGAAAAATTGGCATAAAAAAGATTAAGATTAATTTTTACAGACAAATTTGAATGTACGTTTGTACCCAGATACATACTCGATCTTTGAAGAATAATTTTGTTGCAGTTGCTCTATGCCTCTTCTTTTTATCGGTGAAGCAAAAAAACCGTATCAAGCTGCCCCCACTCCCCCTACGTATCAAAATACTTATCAGGAACTCCTTGAAATCGTTACAATCGAAATTTGAATGGAATTTTCATCATCGATAGTGGTTAGGTGTGTATCTAAGGCTGCGTTACTACCAGAAATGTGCGAGGGTAATTGGTCATTGACAAGTAAGAATTGAATACACTTACCTAGTCAGTTAGTGGTAGTAAGTACAGTCAAGGAAATTGCCACTATGAACATTTTTATTAAATTTCTTGTAAAAAGGTACAAAGTGGCACAGTTATCAAATTCTTGGACTGTACCTACTTACTAACTGAGATTAACTCCATTATAATAGTTGGTACAATAGGTTAAGGTCCAAAAAACGGTCCTCTTTGGGTCATGTTAATGTTTGATTAATGATTACAAGCTTATCTCCAAGTTAAACAATTGTCACATCATGAATCACAAGGTAGTTCCCTCATTCATAACTCCTAGTTTATGGTTACGTGAGACAAAAGCTAGTTCTTGAAATGGCAAATCATCGTGATCGTGTGGATGTATGGAGTCGCGACGTAATCTTCCTAAACTCGTTTCCCAAACGCAGAGTCATCGTGAGTTGTTGACGGACGTAATTCTAATATCATATTAAAGATACGTGTGCTGATAATACCTAATGCGTCCACGTCGAGGGCTACTTTCGTCACTTTTTAGGAGTTTGATTCTGTTATAGCTACCGGCCTAGGGACCTATTCAACTAGATACTTAACTTATTAATTTATTTTTTATTTTTTAGGATTCCGTATCCAAAAAGGTGAAACAATATCCATTCCATAAAAAAAACGTGATTTTTTTGCAGTTTTAGGCACGGAACCCTTCGAGAGTAATGAAAAATATACTATGTGAGGTCGGGTATAGAATAACATCTCTAGCCGTTTCTTCCACGGATGACGTAAGAGGAGACGAAGAAAATAGGCTTTAGGCTACACTTTAGCAACCTGTCCCTTTAATAATTATCTCTTTTGTCTATGTTTGCTTTAAACCTGAGTATACCTACTGAGAGTGGCTGCGAAGTTTGTTATGGTCGTGATTTTGTCTGTGTAGCGTTGCGTGACCTCTGCCTACCTCATTTGGGAACATAGGCGTCATCGTAGTACACATCCCAACTAGCAAAATGGCTTTATAAACAATCTTTTATAAGAATAAGACCTTATAAAATACTTATATCTATCCTGACTAAGAGGACTTATCTTACAAAGGCATGTTGAAAGACATTTCGCACTCAAGAGCAATCAAACTTACTAGACCCTCTTATAGACGTGTAAGGATGAAGCCTTACAAGAGCATCGTATAAGGTTAATTGGTCTTCATCAATATTTACACTTAGTAAAGCACCTTAGAAGTGTATTCCTTCTTAGTAGCATCTTCTTAAGTGTGTCATAAGGCTTTTACTCTTAGTAAAGCACTGTTATAACTGTTGTAAAACCCATCATCTTTAAGTCCAATCTGTATGTTTTAAGGCTTTTGTAAGATCATGTTATCTTACAGGAGCCATAAAACATCTCTTTTAAGTATTTGACATAACCTTAAATATTGAGTTGCTGAAATAATTTTAAGAAAATGGATTTAAATAAATGGAAGCGGTTCAAAAGAAGTGGAGCACAACGACGAAATGTAAATGAAAAATAGTGTGAGTTAGCACAAAAGCCACTGGAGTCCTTACAAGTTTTGACTGATCTGGTGAAGTTGGAACTAGCAGTTCGCATGATGGTTCCGTACAGTCGAGTTTATTAATATATGAGCAAAACTAAGGGTTCAAAAATATCTGTACACTTCTACGACATTGACAATAAGGTGCAAAAGTTTACATATTTGGCATTTGTCTGCTCATAATTATATTTATGAACTCGACTGTACAACCGAACAGTGAAAGCGAAAAATAAATATTTTGTTTCCCAACTAAGGAACCCTATAAATTATAAACATGGCCACATAGAGATTATCTCAAGTGTATAAGAAGATCAAACACTTATAATTGACTTAACGAGTGTTAAATAAGACATATTACACTTACAATTAACTTATAAGAAACTGAGAAATGCCTATTTACGTTCCACCATAGATTCACTAAATTCATATTCAATTTCACAAATAATTAAATATATTTATAATATTCTACTCTCATTTTGGAAAGGGCCCGTGAAAATATTGTTATTTACTGGTAAACTTATCACGGCCATCTTCTCTGCCAGATTGTTCAGCATTATAATATCGAGATTGGCTATAAAGAAATAATATCAAGCATTGAGTTATTTAATAGTACACACTCAACATATACAAAAATAAAGTTTTACTTAGGTTTTTGTTTTTTTTTTAATCCACTTTCACGATCTTTTTTGCGTCTTAAACAAGTTCTGATAATACACTTACAATGAGAGTACAGAGAGGAATTTAAGAGTAAGTACACTTAGAATGGCATTAAGAAGACCACCCAAAGGCTTTTTAACCTTACAGTATGCCAGTATAAGTCTATTGTTAGTGTTAATCCTTGCAATCGCATTAGCAAGACCATTGTAAGGCTAAAAATACACTTGCTAAGTCTATAATAAAGCAACTGTAAGAGCAAATACTCTTACTAAGTGCGCCCAAATCCAGACTTATAGACCTTTGTAAGAGTGATATAAGGGTAAAAAAGTGCTCTTAAGATACTTGTAAGAGCAAATTTTGCTAGTTGGGATCCGTACCAATATATAAATGTGAAAGTGTGTTTGTTTGTTTGTTTGTTTGTTTGTTTGTCCGTCTTTCATGGCTAAATGGAGCGATGGATTGACGTGATTTTTTAGGTAGAGATAGTTTAGGGCACGGAGAGTGACATAGGCTACTTTTTATCCCGGAAAAAATTGATGTTCCCGAGGGAAAACAAAAATATAGTTTGCTTGATAGATCGATATCGATCGACGATAGATCGATATCAATCGATAACCGATCGATAGATGATAGATCGATGGCGGCGTGTGTCGTTTGAAACGAGAAGTTTTCTTATAGTTGTGCTTTATACCGCAATATAACCGAGTTCCACGCGGGCGGAGCCGCGGGCGGAAAGCTAGGTATGTACATAACTATGTATGCGTGTAAAAATCAAATACCTAACAATTCTTAAATATTTACGTAGATCCAAACATGTCATTAATTAACACACATTTTCAAATCTCGGTAAGAACTCCAACCACAGTTCAAAACACAACTGGGCATAAGGAATTGAAGACAAGTGTTTTAATTTTTGCAATATACACATGATTCTGCCATGTTACAAATAGATAACCTTTCCCCAAAGGGGGCGTCCATAAATTACGTGAGGTGTTTTAGGGGGGGAGGGGGTCGAGTCTAATCTCATCTAATCTCACGTTGGGGGGAGGGGGGGTCACGGCAAATATCACGCAATTTTTTTCTTGTTCGAAACAAACAAAAAAACTACTATTTTGGTCCATTTAATCCTAAGGTCTTAAAAACCGAAGTGAGGATGTGGATGGCGCTTTAAATTTGGCACTTCATGAGTGTCTCCAAAAAAGAAAAATTCAAGATTTCGCTTTTTTTCCTCTTTTTTTTTCTTTTTACAATAACAATCCAACGCGTTCACGTAAGAATCACCATTTTGAAAAATCTCACGTGAGATTGGGGGGTGGGGGAGGGGGTTAAATAAAATCTCACGAAATCTCACCAAGGGGGGAGGGAGGGTCAAAAAATTGAAAAAAACACCTCACGTAATTTATGGACGCCCCCAAAGATAATGTACAAGAGAGATATTAGAAAAACGCATTCGTCAAAGTCTTCTGCAACGCTGATTCAATAACACAAATACTTAGATAAGATACTTTATAAACAGGTTACTATCTTATCTGCATCATCTCTTTTAAATACTGTCGCATATTCTTATTACAATTCGTACGTTTTCCCTATATAAACGCGCCAAACTTGATCAATGAGGCAGTCGAAAACTACACAGTCATGATTACACTCGCGGTCTTGTTGGGGCTCGCAGCGGTGCTGTACCTCTACCTCACGCGCACCTTCGACTACTGGCGGCGACGCGGCGTCAAGCACGACCAGCCCTGGCCACTCTTCGGCACCAACGCCAGGAACTATCTCATGCAAGCAACCATCATGAAAATGGCATCGGACACTTACAAGAAATACCCAGGGGAAAAAGTCGTTGGCTATTTCCGATCCTCCACCCCTGAGCTGGTCATCAGAGACCCCGCCATCGCCAAGCGCGTCCTGATCAGCGATTTCAATTCTTTCCATCGACGTGGACTCTTTCCCACCAAGTATGGTCTGGAACCGTTGCAAAAGAACCAGTTTGCAGCCGACGACGATTTATGGCGGGTGCTGCGTGTACGCATGACGCCGGCGTTTTCCAGTGGCAAGCTCAAAGCGATGTTCCCGCTCATCGTTGAGCGCACTGAGCGACTCCAAGCCTGTGTGAAGAGAGAAGCGAGCGGGGGCAAACCCATTGAGGCGCGCGACCTGATGGCGCGGTACACCACCGACGTCATCGGCACCGTCGGCTTCGGCGTCGTTTCTGATTCACTTAACGACAAAGACGCTGCCTTTCGTCAGTTGGGTCTCAGGTTACTCTCGTTTACCGTGTCAAGGATTGTTAAGCTGACCCTGAAGAATCTGCTGCCCATGTTCTTTGGACATTTAAAATTTACTGGCGATGTAGAGCCAGAAGTCGTTGGTATGGTTAAATCGATAATGCAACAGAGAAATTATGAGCCGAGCGGCAGACACGACTTTATAGATCTGCTTCTTGAATGTAGGAAAAAAGGGGCTATGACAGGAGATTCGATTGTGGATACGAACGCAGATGGAAGCCCTAAGAAGGTGTCTATCGAAATGGACGATGAGATCATGGCTGCTCAGAGCTTTGTGTTTTTCATCGCTGGGTTTGAGACCTCGTCGTCAGCCACGAGTTACACTCTGCACAAGCTGTCCCAGAATCCGGACGTACAGAGCAAAGTACAGCAGGAAATCGATAAAGTACTGGCCAAGCATGAGAATAAGCTAAGCTACGACGCTATTTCAGAGATGACTTACTTACGATGGTGCTTGGACGAGAGTCTGAGAATCTTCCCGTCTGTCGGCTTTTTGCAACGTCAGTGCGTGCGTCCGTACACGTTTCCTGACCTAAATCTGAGCATTGACCCGGGTGTGAACATAATGATCCCTGTGGACGCCTACCATAACGACCCGGAGATCTTTCCGGAGCCGAAAGAGTTCCGTCCGGAGCGGTTCGACCCCGCCGAGCTGACGGCGGAGCAGAAGACGGCGTACATACCCTTCGGGGAAGGGCCCCGCGCTTGCATTGGTAAGAACTTTGATCATGATGCTGTTGTACATCCAAAAATCACACCTGTTCCCAAATGGAGATGACAGAGCACACTATGCGTTATATGATGGAAGCCACAAAAATTCCACGCATAATCTTAGATATTAGCGTATATAAAAGAGCTATAATAGTGGCAGGTTGCTAGTGCTAGCCTGTCGCCTAAAGCATAACCTGTTTCCTTGTCCGCCACTTGCGGGGTCCTCAGAATAAACGGAGAGAAGCTATCTTAAACGATCGGGTTTGTCACACGGTAAAAAATGTTTTTGTTGTCAATATTAAGTAGGCATTTATGGGTTACTTTCCTAGTCTAAATTACTCGTTTAAACAGTGAAGAGAGCTAAAGAATAAATAATAACTCACTATTGCAGTTTAGCTTTTCGTGGGGCATGGTTTTTCTCACCATAAATCCATAAAATAAGCCCTATAATTTTTTTTCACTAGCCAATTTTCTTCTTCATTCAACATTGAAATCAACACATTGTTATTGTAACAGCTAGTAGCGACTCCTAGCGCCACCTGCCGTCGAGTAGTACAACTTCTATAAACGCCATCTACGTCATCCACACTGGTGATCTCTAACTCCAGTCTGAGGAGAGAGATCCCTCTCTATGCTGATGTAATGTAATGCTTGGGGACAGAAGTCCATGAGAAAAAGCGGAAGTTGAATTTATGCAACTGAACTTCCCAACTCCGTCAGCTCGATTTTCGAATAATAATAAAAGTGTTTCGACACTTTGATGATATTTGTAGAAGTTCTACTAGTCGACGATGGGTGGCGCCAGTGGTTTTTAGTTACTACGATATAATTATTGTTACTGGATACTAAATTGCACTTGCAAATGTCAAATTAATAATGCCACCACATTTTATTGTTAAGGTGTTCTCCAAACCATCGATATTGTTTTCACTTTGGAGTGCTTTGGATACAAGTGGTTCGCGCGTGTCAAATTGTATGAAAAAATGGGATCCTATGGGGCCCTAAGTGCATTTCATTGACATAAAGTAATACCAAGTGTTGGATTCCAGGTGAGCGTTTGGGGCTGATGCAGTCCATGGCGGGGCTGGCGGCGGTGCTGGCGCTGTTCACGGTGACCCCGGCGCCCGGGGCTCCGAAGGACCCCGAGGTGAGCCCCTTCGGGGGTGCCACGCAGGCCCTCAAGGACGGCCTGCCTATGATCTTCACAGAGAGGAAGATTTAGAATAGATATTGTATTTAAAGACTGTAACAACGAGCACAACAATGGCTAATGTATTTTTGTCTTGTATTCAGTTTATTTTGGTAGGGGTACGCGCTGCGATCAATTTCTTGGTCTATTCGGTATCCGAGGAGCGAGGAGGTGTTCACCTTGTTGGTAGATTGGTATGCGACACGTTATTAGTAGATCAGTCGCTCTTCTCAACCCCGCGTTGCCCCCGATGCGACGATTATCACTACTAGTACTAGTTTCGCCAACTACCTATGCGTTGTTTAGGTATACACGGTGCTCGTGAGCATTGCGAGAGATTTCAACCACGAATTCCAGAGGCTATAAGAAGTAATAAATGTTATATGAACTTAGGTCGAAACACGATTTTTTTTGTTATTATTAAAGCACATTTATACGACATTAGCAATTATTATGTATGAAAATAATGAAAACAAAATCGTGTTTCGACCTAAGTTCATATAACATTTATTACTTCTTATAGCCTCTGGAATTCGTGGTTGAAATCTCTCGCAATGCTCACGAGCACCGTGTATATAATGTACATTTTTTATTACCTGCAATAATTTGTAAAATAAATGTTTAATTGTACTTAGGTGTGACTTTAGTTAAGGCGTAAGTATACCTACATTAAATTATCTTTTGAATGAATATTTTTTTTTCTATTTGTTATTTATTTTTTTGTATTTAATAAATCAAAATGTCATACTTAATCATAAATCATCCTAATAGAAGCTGGTAGATATATCTTCAGCTGCATCTGGATACTTACTGCTCTTGGTTTTATTAGGACAGCTGTCAAGTAGGAGTTACCGGTTCGCTGCCACTAAATATCATAATACCTACAATGTTCTCAATACATCGCAATATCAAAACAGAGAAGTTTCATAATGTCTAAAATTCGAAATGACTTAAGCCTAATTCTTAATACGTAGAATTCCTGATACCTATCTCTTTATGACTAACTGACCGTATCTTGTGTTTACAAATTTTTTGCCAATTCAACCTTATCTCAAAATGACTAAACACAAAACAAAACTGTAAGATTTAAACGTCAAATTCTCGAAATAGAAAGTTTTCATTGGCAGGAGTGAATAAATAAAACAGTATAAATTTAATTAACATCTAACGGGTTTCACTTTGAAGGTTGAGTTTACGTCGAGTTGATATACGTTTTGTTAAAGCATTTAGACAAAATTTTAGGCAGTCTGAGAAAGTGTATTTTTGAATTTGGGATATTATGAAACTAATGCAATTTTACCTTCAGTTTGAATAATAATTCGCTATTTGAAGGAATTGTTTTTTTAACAACTATACATTTTGGATTTCGGGTGTTATGTGTAAACGTCAATATAACATTTTGTTAGAATGACAGTAAAAGTTTTTAGGATATTAGTCTTTTTCGAACTTAGACAATTTGAGATAAAATCAAAATATGCAGCTAATAGGGTATTATGATATTTAGTACCGATGAACCGGTAACAAGTTGGACGATTATTCCAGGAGAAAGGAAGACAAATCGCAATCTTAGATTTTAACAGTCATGTAGCCAAGTTGTATTGTATTGTATGACTCTTTATTGCACATAAAACAATTACAAAAAACAAGTTAATGCGCTATACTCTTATAACTCTGACCTAATGTCAACCTGAGGTTAAGAGGGATTTTAACTTATTTAAAGATAAAGGAAACAGATGTCGCTACCAGTGGCACGTTATTTTTGCAGTACCTATATACGTCTTAACATATAAACGGTGACTGTACAAAGTAGATACATAGATCTATTCACATTCACACGTATAAGCGGTATACGTTGCAGTACAATCGTCGTGTGATCATAGATCTATGTACGTTGTATGGTCACTATTTATACGTTAAGGGGCAGCGCAGACGACAGATTTTTGTGCGATCGAGTCTGCGGAGCAATAAAAAATCTGAATGGAAACTGTCTGCGCGCCATTCAGAGATTTTATTGCTCTGCAGACTCGATCGCACAAAAGTCTGTCGTCTGCGCTGCGCCTAAGACGTATACTGCAAAAAAAACGTGTAGGACAATGCCGTGTGAACGAGGCCTTAATTGTTTGTCAATGGTGTTATTACAAGCGCGTATCGTGCAGTACAAAGGCCTAAATTGTACCTGTGGGAGTTATGGAGAGTTCATACGGAGAGCATACGCCCTAGGCCCTAGGGAGTTATGAATTTAATTTTACAAATTTTCGCAAAAGTTAAAACTTAAAAATTAACGTACACATTATAAAAGGTTATTAATTTCACACTTTAGGTGTATGTCAACGTGTTATTCAATTTTTTTTTTGTAAATTTGTTCAACCACTTTGGCAGAATCGGGCTGTATATGTGTACCATTCGAAATCTGTACAAAACACAGTTCTTGTCTGTGGTATACTGGTATTTGATCCGAAAAAAAAAGGGACAATCAATCCAATCCACTGACAGCGCAAGCAGCAGAACGGTGCGGCGCGGCGGCGTGACTTCATGCATTTTCTGCAATTATTTTATTTTTCCTCGCAAATATGATGAAAATCATTCTATACATATAGTAAAGGAATTAAAAAACTCGAGAATTTCTGACAGACTCTATTTAGTAATATCCTTTTTAGCGCTCATTATAGTTCACAACAACATGTAAAACCAATATCACGTCACGTTTTACCATCTGATTACCCTGAAATTGCTAAACATGGCACTGGTTTTTTTTTAATTCATGTGCTCTGCCTACCCCTCTTGGGAATACGGGTGTGAGGATGTGTGTGTGTGTAAAACCAATTTGTCATAACGATTTCAATGAATTTTTACCATTGATCACGAGGTCTGATCATTATACCTACCATAGACAATTTATTTTCATGCTCGTTAGATTAGGATAGTTTAGTTAGGCTGCATGTTCACCTCAGTTAGTCACTAACGATAGGTAGGAACTTACGTGCCAACGGTAGGTATAGTTTTGACCTTGTGATAATAGTGGCCACAATACGTAATAACAGAAAATATTAAAGCAAAATAATAAATAAATAAATATAGCTTAACTTGTTTCATTAGTCGACATACATGAAAGAAATGGAGAGGTTTTCAGAGCCCGATACCGTGCCGATACCACATAGGAAATATTTCCCGACAGGTTAGCAACCTGTCAACCTCTTAACTAGGAAACCGGAAAATACGCTTGGAGTGGCTACGAAATGTGAAACCATGAGGTTTTATCTATTCAGCACTTCGTGTCCTCTGTCTATCCCACGTGGAAAAACAGGTATACTTAATGAATGTAAAAAATTAATGAACAAATAATTGTTTATTGGAGTGGAGGTGAACAGAGGATAAGTATTATGTTTTCATAGTTTAACATTTTACTGTACAGAATCTGCATACAGGCCGCTTATAACCGAAGTACCTAACTGGAAGTTTACGTGGGAGACGACGGTCATCAGTGACGGTTCTGCAGCAGATGTTGTTATTAGGACTGTATTAAAATGCACTGGTTTTCGGTGTAGAAACAAAAGTATAATCAATAAACAACAAAGTAAAAAGCTGCAGACAACATAAAAATCTATAAAACCTTAAATGCATTTAAAAAAAGGTGTGCAATCTTGCATAGTTGTGATGTTACAATAATTAGGGTGTATTATTACCTATCATTAGATACAAGATACAATGTTTTGTACTTAACAATTTTAATCCGTCTTTTGCAGTGCGTGCCAATATTTACAAGTCCATGTTTATGTTTAGCATCGTCATGATGATGATAAAATAATAACCCATTTATATTTTGATATTGACTCATACCATACGTCACAAATACGTGTATATCAATAAACTTATAAATAGGTAACATTTTATCTTTGATCCTCAAGTGTAGTTCCAATATCATTCATATCTCCATCAACGGGTTTCAGGCTCCGGCGCTATATAAACAAGCGGCCGCCGATTATTCACACAGAAACAAAATGAGCATGATCACACTGGTCGTGGCGGCGACGCTGCTGGCGGCGCTGTACCTGCACCTCACACGCACGTTCGGCTACTGGCGGCGGCGCGGCGTCAAGCACGACCAGCCCTGGCCGCTGCTCGGCACCAACGCCAGGCAATACCTCCTGCAAGCCACCTTCCCGCAGATCGCTACAGACACCTACAGAAAATATGCGGATGAAAGAGTGGTCGGGTTTTACCGCTCGTCGAAACCTGAGCTGCTCATCAGAGACCCAGCACTCGCCAAGCGCATTTTCGTAGCTGATTTCATGTCCTTCCACCGCAGGGGCGTCTTACCTGAAAACGCCCAACTCGAGACGCTACAAAAGAATCAATTTGCCGTTGATGATGACTTGTGGCGGTTGCTAAGGTTCCGCATGACGCCGGCGTTTTCCAGCGGCAAGCTGAAGGCGATGTTCCCGCTGATTGTGGAGCGCGCGGAGCGGCTGCAGGTGCGGCTGCGCAGGGAAGGAGGCCACACGGCGGTAGAGGCGCGCGACCTGATGGCCCGGTACACCACCGACGTCATCGGCACCGTGGGCTTCGGCGTCGTCAGCGATTCGCTCAACGATGACAACGACGCTTTCCGAGCTCTCGGTCGAAAAGTTTTCAAATTTGATTTCTCGAGGCTATTGAAAATGTCTCTTAAGAACTTACAGCCGAGTCTTTTTAAACATTTTCAGTTGTTTGGTCATATTGAGGGTGATATTGTCGAATTAGTAACCTCTATAATGAAGCAGAGGAATTACGAGCCTTGCGGCAGAAACGATTTTGTAGACTTGTTACTGGAATGCAAGAAACAGGGGGCCATGACTGGGGAATCGATAGTAGAAACGAACGCTGACGGCAGCCCGAAGAAGGTTTCTATAGATATGGACGATAAGATCATAGCGGCGCAGTGCTTTGTGTTCTTTGTTGCTGGCTTCGAGACTTCCTCATCGGCCACGAGCTTCACGCTGCACGAGCTGGCGCACAACCAGCGCGCGCAGCGCAAAGCGCAGGAAGAGATTGACCGAGTGCTGGCGCGGTACAATAACAAGCTTTGCTATGACGCATTATCAGAGATGACGTATTTGCGGTGGTGTTTAGATGAAGGTCTAAGGATGTATCCTCCTGTTGCCGCCTTACAGCGCAGGTGTGTGCGGCCTTACACATTCAAAGAGATCGATTTGTCGATTGACCCTGGTGTGAACGTGATGATCCCGATAGAAGCTTACCAGAACGACCCGAAGATCTTCCCCGAGCCGCACGAGTTCCGCCCCGAGCGGTTCGACCCTGACGTGCTGACGGCGGAGCAGAAGCTGGCGTACTTACCGTTTGGAGAGGGACTCCGCGCTTGCATTGGTGAGCCTAAGACATCTTTTCCTGTTTAGCACGCACTTAAGTATTTTTAAATAAAATATCTCGACCTGTGAGGTCGCTCACTTGAATGTGGTGATCTTGACTGCACACGTAATAAAGTGGAAGATACTAAAGATCTACTCAAAATTGAATAGATCACGGTATAAAATTGCTTATTAATCGGTAAAATTACTGTCACCCTTTAAATTTAAATCCTTGTGTGAGTTTAAATTCCAATGAAAAATTCCAATACTAAATTAATTAATTTTATACCTACAACGTGCAACAAAACCGCTACATTAAAACGAAAAGTACCTATTGTACACCCTAGTAAAATGTCACTTAATAGAACTGAATTCTATAAGGTTTGCAAAGTCAATATTTAAGAGGAAATAAATGGCTTTTTTTTCTTTCTTTCAATTATTGTAAATTACTTATTACTTATGATGGGCGGTTTCTGCTTAACTCGTATTTTTGTAACACGAATATCGGAAAATGGTACTCGAAATGTCGACGCTCAGACAGTCTACGGACGAACGCGACACCATACGAGTACACCATCGACTTAAATTGTACGTTTGCTCCCCTAACATAAAGAATCCTAACTAAAGCCATCCATCAAAGTTTAATACTAGTGGCTGTTCCAGGCTAGCGGCTGGGGCTGATGCACACAGCGAGGCGCTAATAGAGATGCATGCGAGATAGACTATAGCTGTCACTATCTAACTAGAGACGTTAGAAACAGAAAGTGATGAATGCACTTAATTTACTACATACTCTCCATTTCCAGGCGAGCGGCTGGGACTGATGCAGTCGCTGGCGGGGCTGGCGGCGGTGCTGGCGCGGTTCTCGGCGACGCCCGCGCCGGGCCACGCCAGGGAGCTCACCTTCGACAATCTCAGCCCCATCAAGAACCCTAAGGGGGGTATACAACTTCTCTTTCAAGAAAGGAAATGTGGAAAGGACTGATTGTATGTAAGCATACAAGTTGTATAACACGTTTTAAATAAAACTAAGTTGCAATCTTATTTATGAATTTTATTTTAGTCCGTATTTAAAATGCCATTTCGAGGTAGGAACGGATGATCAATAAAAATAAGGTTCATGTAATATTAGCAAGAAGCCCGACGCTGAAGGCGGACGGCTTTTATGACTCAAGGTTGTAATTTCTTACGCCACAAGTGATACACACAATGATTTTCGTCACATCTGCGAAAAAAAAAATACATACATACATACCTACATATTCCCAAGAGGGGTAGGCAGAGCACGTGGATTCAAAAATCCAGTGCCACATTTAGCAATTTCAGCAGGGTAACCAGATGGTTAAACGTGATATTGCAGTGACAGGTTGCTAGCCCATCGCCCACAATACACTAAACCCTTTCCCAGGGTCGACTGTTACGACACCCACGGGAAGAAAGGGGGTGGTGCTATTTTAACTCGGCACTACACGGGACAAAAGAAAAAAATAAACAGAGAAATAATTTTAAACAAAAAAAAACCGACTTAAAATTAGCAATATTTTAAAAGTATTCTGTTTACTGAATGTAAAATCTTGACTTCATCAACAAATTACCGAAAACGCCGTACATCTCCATATAAAATTTGAAGAGTTCCCTCGATTTCTCGAAGATTCCATCATCAGATCCTGGTTTTGTGCCAATGGGACCAATTTCGAGTTATACCGTTTCAATAAAAAAAAAATTTTGAAAATCGGTCCACGGGTTTTTGAGATATCGAGTAACATAAACACAAAAAAAAAAAAAAATTAGGTCGAATTGAGAACCTCCTCCTTTTTGAAGTCGGTTAAAAATAAACATCGCAGAACGCATGACGTCACGCCAGTACGCCGCGCCGTTCTGCTGGCGCTGTCGGTGCGTTTGGTTGGATTGATTGCCACTTTTTCGAATCATACATATACCTACCACAGACAAGAATCGTCGCAGAATGTGCATCGTGTAGAATTAGAATAGTTATACCTTCAGCTGGATTCGGCCAAAAGGTTAAAAAAAAAAAACAAAAAAAAAAAACTGAAAAACACGTTGCACATACACCCAAAATATGAAGTTGATTAAGTTCCACAATGCGCACATTAATTTTCAAAATTGTCCTATACTTGAGTTTTAACACATACACATACATACATATTCTCACGCCTGTGTTCCCATGAGGGGTAGGCAGAGCACATGAATTAAAAAATCCAGTGCCACGTTTAGCAAATTCAGGGTAACCAGATGGTTAAACGTGATATTGCAGTGACAGGCTAGCCCATCGCCCACAATTAACATAACCTCCTTATTCTGACGTTACGTCTACTAAACTAACTTTTAAATTTTAGAACTGAAGACGTAATTCCTGGGGAGTATGAACTATCCCTAACTCCCACGTACAATCTAGGCCTTATAGGATACTCCTGTTTAATAGCACCGTTGACGAGCGAGTGTGACCAAAATCACAACATTAAAAAACTGCCAAAAACGCGTCTGACACATTCAAGGCTGGTTTTGGGCCGACATGAAGGTCATAATCATTATTATCTAACCAAATGAATACTTGTTTACTACACTCAAGTAAAAATATGTATGAGTGTGTATTAAGTAATGAGTAGGTACCTACACTAATACTCTCAATTCGTTAACTCTCGTTAGTTTCACGTGCTCAATTTTTCGGGCGCAATCTTTAATAAGTGCCCGACGGAATAGATTAGATAACTCATAAACAGTTATTTTAGTATAATCTTATTCAAATCTTCATAAAAACAAGAACCGGTAGTAAATAAACACCTACACGAATAAAACAACGCTGTTAGTCATGATCAGCATTCTCGCGCTTCTGGTCGGTTTGTTACTGGCGCTGTACCTGCGCCTCACGCGCTCGTTCGGCTACTGGCGGCGGCGCAGCGTCAGGCACGACCAGCCCTGGCCACTCGTCGGCACCAACGCCAGGAACTACCTCATGAGAGCCACCTACTACCAGGTGGTCACAGAAACCTATAAGAAGTACCCAGGTGAAAAAGTAGTGGGATTTTTCCGCTCCGGGCAACCCGAGCTACACATCCGAGACCCAGCGCTCGCCAAACGCATCCTAACCACCGACTTCTCATACTTTCATCGGCGTGCGTTTTTTTCTAACATGGGGAAGATTGAGCCGCTCCAGAAGAATCAGTTCTCGGCTGATGATGACTTGTGGCGGTTGACGAGGATTCGTATGACGCCGGCGTTTTCCAGCGGCAAGCTGAAGGCGATGTTCCCGCTGATTGTGGAGCGCGCGGAGCGGCTGCAGGTGCGGCTGCGCAGCGAAGGAGGCCACACGGCGGTGGAGGCGCGCGACCTGATGGCGCGGTACACCACCGACGTCATCGGCACCGTGGGCTTCGGCGTCGTCAGCGATTCCCTCAACGATGACAACGACGCATTTAGACAACTGGGTCGAAAGGTATTCTCCTTCACCCCTACGAGAGTCATTAGAGTATTTCTAAAGCTTCTATTCCCAACATTCTTTGGACATTTCAAATTGTTTGGCACTTTCGAACGAGATATCATGGATATGGTTAAAGAGATAATGCAAAAGAGGAATTATGAGCCAAGTGGGAGACATGATTTTATTGACATACTTTTGGAGTGCAAGAATAAAGGAGCTATGACTGGCGAGTCTATGGTAGAAACCAACGCTGACGGTAGCCCGAAGAAGGTGTCTATTGAGATGGATGAGGAAATTATGGCGGCGCAGTGCTTTGTTTTCTTCGTAGCTGGCTTCGAGACTTCATCATCGGCCACGAGCTTTACCCTCCACGAGCTAGCGCATAACCCGCGTGCGCAGCGCAAAGCTCAAGAAGAGATAGACCGTGTACTAGCGCAGCACGACAACAAGCTGAGTTACGAAGCAATATCGGCAATGAGTTACCTACGATTGTGCTTAGACGAAGGTTTACGGATGTATCCACCCGTTGGCTTCTTGCAGCGTCGTTGCGTGCGCTCCTACACCTTTTCGGATATAAATCTCACCATAGACCCTGATGTAAACATAATAATTCCAGTAGAAGGTTATCAGAATGACCCGGAGATCTTCCCGGAGCCGAGGCAGTTCCGCCCCGAGCGGTTCGACCCTGCCGTGCTGACTGCGGAGCAAAAGATGGCGTACCTGCCCTTCGGAGACGGGCCTCGAGCTTGTATTGGTAAGCCTGTCTTCGTCGTATTTACATACGAGCTCAAGAAAATTGGTCACCTGTCCAAGACTAGATCTGACTTGATTTGAAAATTTTGTCATTCTACTTTATTTTACCTGGGATTTCGAAAACTTTATTGCTAACGTTATTATTATCGCGCGGTCTCAATCTCAATATAGTATCCCATCAAAAACATTCTGTAAAAAATCTACCCAAGTCTCGTTGAAGCTGCTTGTTTATCTCTAAAAAGTAATGAAATCTAGACATAGTTGTGCCAAGTCTAAGGTTCTTTACTGCCATTTTATTTATTATTATAGTTAAAGTTGTGTGCCTTGGCCGTTGAACATTTTTTATACGTTAGTGGGTACAAGTCAATTTTGTTAACATGTAATGTTGCAACTACCTTGTTTGTTACGCGAGATAATAGCCCATACTGGTATGGGTAATTGGTATAAAGTGTTCAACGGCCAAGTCACACAACATTAACTATAATAATAAAGAAATCGCAGTAAGGAACCTTAGACTTGGCACAACTATGTCTAGATTTCATTACTTTTTAGAGATAAACAAGCAGCTTCAACGAGACTTGGGTAGATTTTTTACAGAATGTTTTTGATGGGATTTCACTTCTTTTTGTAGAAACGAGAGCATGATATACATGAATTATGTTAGATTTTCTTATTTTACACATTTACTTATTTTTGCAAATTATCTTTCTTTTCTTTTTTCCGGTTTTGATATGTACAGTAGGAACAGTTTTTCGTATTGCCCATTCGCGGTCCTTAAATTAGAAGATGTGTCTCTCTACGCTGGAGTTTTGCAATTACAGTCGATTTTTTTTATGTACCAGAGCAGCTCAGGGTCTTCATCAGATACTTCAGACCTCACATTTTTGACATCAAATGAAGCGACCCACTAAGTTGAATATTTTTTGTAAAAGAAGTGTGTCGATCTCTATAGTAGTTTGGTTGGGCTCTAGTGTTTTCACCAGGTACTCCAGATCTTCGATTATCCTAGTTTTTACATTTTTCCCTTTACGTAGTCGTTAATCCCTAACCATGTACCAAATTTCAGCTCTCTGAGTTAACGGGAAGTACCAGTTCTATTTTGATGATCATGAGTGAGTGAGTGTCGAAAATGCGAAACTTTGCTTTCGCTTAACTTCGGAACTGAATTACCTACAGACTTGAAATTTTGGATTTTAAGTATGTGGTTATAGCTCACTAGATGACGAAAATTTCAGCGTCCTAGTATTATCCAGAGGTTCTCAAATAGGGGCCTGAAAATGCCGCGAAATGGTTCCAGTAAAGGATGGTACGGCAGTGCTTGCTTTGCGCTCGACTTGGTGGGGGCACTGCCGTGCCCCCCGATGTGTCGACGGGTGGGCTTTTAGATGAGTATCACTTTTCAGAAAGTGACATCTCTAGTTAGATAGTCTATCTCGTGCGCGAAACGACTGTTACGTGATGCTGTAGTTTACTTGATACCCTTCATTTCCAGGCGAGCGTCTGGGGCTGATGCAGTCGCTGGCGGGGCTGGCGGCGGTGCTGGCGCAGTTCTCGGTGGCGCCGGCGCCCGGGGCGCCACGGGAGCTGGTCTTCGACACCATAACCCCCATCAAGACTCCAAAGGGGGGCATACCTCTGCTCTTCCGAGAAAGGACGACCCAGTGACAGTTGGGACAGTTGGAGAAAGTAAAATACGTACAGAAACAGGAGAGTTTAATAAATAAGGAGCAATGAAAATAGAGGGGTGTTTAACTTCGATGACTAAATGTTTGTCTGTAGCGCCGTATCTTTCAACACGGTACTGTCCTTCAGTTTGTCATACTAAGGGCATTTGTGCATTATAATGAATTTTACAGTCCGGCAGTCTGAGTTTTCCGCGAATCAGCATTGCCATACAACGTTACCAGCCTTCTGGGCGCACTGCCACTGGCAGCGATATGGAAGATTTTTTTATCTTTAGTTTTGGTCTTAGATTAAGTTTTCAATTTTTTTTTGTTGTTTTGAAAAATAAAATGCCTACTGTTTAGAGAGTTACTTACTCCAAAATTAATCTTTATTCCCAATATCTGAACATTTCTGTCCCTCCTCTCTCTCACCCTTCACCTCAACTTTTGACTCCATTGTTAATTAATAACAAAACAAAATAGTTGGAGACAAACTCAAAAATCGATCGCACAAACTCGATAAGCACATAGTAAACTTATCGGATAAATCCGTTGTCGGTTATCTATCGATAATTTTGGGAAAACAAAGCGAGACTTTATCTTGATAGCTAGTACAAAGTAGGTATTCCTATCACAAATTCGTTGACAGTTATCTATTCTTCTTAAATTGCACCGATGCCGATGGCCCGAAGGTGGCCTGCAGCTAGACGTATCATATCAAAGCACATGCGTACATCAGGCCTGTGTGCCCAAATGGTAGGCAGAGCTCAAATAGGCTGCGTAGACAAAACCATGACTATTTCACGTTTTAAGGCCACTTCTAGCATATTTTTAGTTACTTAATAAGTCGGCAGGTATGCATAATAGTGACATGTTGGTAGGCTGCCAATACTTTATATGATATACCTTAATCACCTCAGTCAACCACAGTATTGGTAAATAGTACTTCGTACAGAGGGTCCTCTCCCGAACATGTTTAGTTGTAAAAATATTTCCGTCCCTTTCCAGCGTCACCTGACCTTTCACGACTTCTAGCCAGCGGAGCGTAGCTAAACAGCGCCCTCTTACGACAACCAAGGAAGATATGGAGAGTCGCAACCCGACCTCATGCTTCAAGTAATAATAATCGCTGTATCTTACTCGTGACCACAGTCACTGTAATTTGGCCGAAACGTCGAGGTTACATAAATAACGTTTAGAGTGATAACGTTCCAATCGCGGGTGCGTTTATCTCTGCTAAAAACTCACGATTATAGAGCAGTTTTTAAATTTTTTTAAAGTAATGGTGTTCGTAACTAATCGTTTCTACGTAATCTATCAACATGAATCTACTCATTATGACCGTATTTATTTAAGCTTAGCTATCATGTTAATTCGTATCGGCAATGATTAGAACGCTTTCTTTAAATACAATTTTACTATTTCTGGAAGGTCACTTATGTATATAAGAAATATATATATAATTATGTATAGAAGACTAATAGCACACATCCTATGATGCTTCCTTGCGGAATAGACCTTAAAACTGATGCATAAGGGATTTACATAATTTAATTTTTCCAATGTCATTAAAATTTATTTCTACGCACTGTTTCGTTGATGAAGAAAGGAATTCGTCCATTAACTTTTCCACGAATTTCTACGGCGTTAAGTTTATTGAGAAGGATGGTGTGCGATAATAATATACATAGGTATAATAGTACTTGCAATAATACTTGCATAAGCATGCTTAGTTGGTTTGGTCACATAGAGAGGATGGATGAAAGAAGATTGACTAAACAAATTTATACGGGGAATGTGGATGGGTGCAGTGGGAGGGGAAGACCTAGACGGACGTTCCGTGATCAAATCGCGGACGTTTTAGAAACAGGTCAGGTCAAGAGTACCCGAAACCGACGAGCATGTATGAAGAGATTAATGGATGTAGATGAAGCAAAAGAGGTATGTCAGAATCGTAGCGAGTGGAACAAAGTGGTCTCTGCCTACCCCTGTGGGAAAGAGGCGTGACGTTATGTATGTATGGATGTATGCAATATAGTACTGACTGTCATAACAAAACCGATTGATACAAGACTACCTCGGGGTGAAAATAAATGTACTTTGGTACAATATTACGCTTATCGGCGGCAAAACAAAATAAAATTACTCTATCATCATGAATTCATTGCTATGCTTTGAACAAAACAACGTCTGCCTTGTCATCCTAACTGCGATGAAAGCCAACTGTACTTAAATGATTTTATCAGAAAGATAAGTATTATGTGCGATATTGATAGCTTAATTGTTCCATTCTTTCCATCTGGTTGAGGTATTTACAGCTCTTAAGGGCATGGCTAGCTGACTCGTACGTCCGCCGCGTACGACGGCGAATTTTCTTGGTCAGACACTAAGATAACTGTTACTCGATGACTTTACCAAGTAACTTCTAGTACTTAATTACATACGGGCTTCTAATGAACCCTATATAATGATCAGAACCTTGTATCTTTAATATCTTATCTTCCGAAATTGTCATATATCTATTTTTGCAATCACAAGTACAGTATATAACTGTAAAGAGATACCACGATAGCACATCATTGACAAATTGGACATCAAGCATGTTCGCATACTAATCGTCGCGGCAGGGCTGCTGGCGGCGCTGTACCTGCGCCTCACGCGCTCATTCGGCTAGTCGGCTACTGGCGGCGGCGCGGCGTCAAGCACGACCAGCCCTGGCCACTCTTCGGCACCAACGCCAGGAACTACCTCATGCAGATAAGCACCTCAGACATCGCTAAAGACGTCTACCAAAGATACCCCGGAGAGAAAGTCGTTGGATTCTTCAAATCGGACACACCGGAATTGATCATACGAGACGCGAAACGAATCTTATCTGAAGATTTTTCTCATTTCCATCGTCGAACTATCAGAAGGAATTATCAGATTGAAGCGCTCCAGAAGAATCAGTTTACAGCCGACAATGACCTGTGGCGACTGACTCGAACGCGCATGACTCCGGCGTTTTCCAGCGGAAAGCTAAAGTTTCCTCTGATCGTTTGTGACAACGTTCTGCGGTGGGTCAGGAATCAGTTGGTTCGATAGTACCTAGACAGCGACGAGGTGTCATCAGTCGCGAATACAACCCACCCACCACTTAGCACAGGCCTCCTCCTCCCTAAGTTCTGTGATTGTTCTGATTCTGTGTTCTTCATGTCCAGGCGAGCGTCTGGGGCTGATGCAGTCGCTGGCGGGGCTGGCGGCGGTTCTGGCGCGGTTCTCGGCGGCGCCCGCGCCCGGTCCTCCGCGGGACCCCGTCATCAGCCCCAAGTCTGCCATTGTGCAATTACTAACAGAAGGGCTACCACTCATGTTTACCACTTATTTTATTTTATAAAAGTATTAATAAAGCCCTGCTTATTTCAGACATTAGCTGTAAATTTTTAACTAACTTCCGATGTATGTATTTATTTCAAAACCTACCGATATTCCGGCTTACTTCTCTTACTTCATACACAGTCATACCTCTCGCCATACAACGACCGAGCGGTTTGCAGTAGGTATTTCTAAGTTGGCCTTTTTTAACCGACTTCAAAAAAAAGGAGGAGGTTCTCAATTCGACCTTTTTTTTAACCGACTTCAAAAAGGAGGAGGTTCTCAATTCGACCTATTTTTTTTTTATTATCATTTTTTTGTGTGTATGTTACTCGATATCTCGAAAACCCGTGGACCGATTTTCAAAAATTTTTTTTTAATCGAAAGGGTATAACTCGAAATTGAACCCATTGGCACGAAACCAGGATCTGATGATGGAATCTTGGAGAAATCGAGGGAACTCTTCAAATTTTATAGGGACATGTATGGTGTTTTCGGTAATTTGTTGATGAAGTCAAGAATTTACATTCAGTAAACAGACTACTTTCAAAATACTGCTAATTTGAAGTCGGTTTTTTTTGTTTAAAATTATTCAGAACATCCCTGATCTCACGCTTCTACAATACTCATAATAGGTACAATTTTAATTAATAATTATTGTTATTATTTTCCACAATTGTTTTGATTTTAATATAATGTTGTTATAGCGGCAACAGAAATACATCATCCGTGAAAATTTCAACTGCCTAGCTCTTGTGGTTCTCGAGATACAGACTGGTGACAGACCAACAAACGGATAGCGAAGTTTTAGTAATAATAGAGTCCCGTTTACCTTCCGGGTAAGGAACCCCTCGTGCGCGAGTCCGACTCGCACTTGGCCAACAAAAAATTTTGTTTAAAGTTTTTCAGTCGCATCGCCTAAGGGGCAGCACAGACGACAGACTTTTTGGGCGAAAGAGTCTGCGGCGTACAAAAAGTCTGCGTGGATTGTATACATTGCGCACCGGACTTTTGCGCGTCGTGTGCGTTACTGCATATAATTCCATAGGTTCTGTTTTCACAGACTAAAAAGTCCGTCGCAAATAGTCTGTCGTCTGCGCAGGGCCTTAATCTCCGAAATGCGTTGCAATAATAAGTACTTAGCATTTTTTTTTAGTGTGTGCAAGGCGGCCGTGTGTACACAAAAATATGCACTATCTATGAAAAAGTACCACAATATGCACTTTCAATGAAAAAGTACCAAAATATGCACTGTCTATGAAAATTTTCCAAAATATTCATTTTCATAATTATGGAAATGCATAGAATCCTAAGTCTAATCATGACAATGCTGATCGACGATGGATGAGTCTTGATTTCGTGGAGGGCAGCGTCGTTGGCAGGTTGCCCCGTAATGTTGTGGCTTATGATAACAATTTCTTTTTCATTTTTAATATATTCATAGTTATTGAAAAATTCCAGTATAAAGGGATATTAATTACATACAGCGAGACTCAATTAGAAGTCCGACGCCTAAGGCGGACTACTTTTATTGACTTGATGTAATTCCTTAGTTAGGAGTTAATGTTATTGATACTCTGCTTTAGTGTAACTACTTTTAATATGTATACCTAAGTGTTTATTGAATAAAGTTTTAGTACTTTTAGTATTTTATCAGCATCCACTTTGTTTGATTGCCACGTGATGTGTCGGGCTCGAGCGCCGCGTGCGGAAATGCTTTAATTGGACCTTAGCCGACACACTCGTAATATCCATCTGCCCTTAAATCATAATGTACCTACTCGTAATATTATACAAACCTTGTTTTATTATTTTAAAATCGAACTAAAAAAAAGACACAAATAAGATTCAAACTTCGTTTTATTTTAAACGTGTAATACAATTCATAGGCCTGGTATGGGTACAGCCACCAGCACCAATATCTGATACAAAAAGACTGCAAAAACATTTGATACAACTCCATTACTAGGGGCAGTAGGATGTATCAGATAATAATGTAAGGCGCTCCGTCGTGGTATACATTAATGCTGGTGACTGGACATACAATTAAATCTGTCCATGTTTCCTTTCTTGAAAGAGAAGTGGTATGCCCCCCTTAGGGTTCTTGATGAGACTGCGGTTGTCGAACGTGAGCTTTCTCGCGTGGCCCGGCGCCGGCGCCGCCGAGAACCGCGCCAGCACCGCCGCCAGCCCCGCCAGCGACTGCATCAGCCCCAGCCGCTCGCCTGGAACAGCCGCTAGTGTTAAACTTTGGTGGTGGGTGGTTTAAGTTGAGATACTTTATGCTGGGGAAGTAAACGTGTTATTTAAGTTGATGGTTGATGGCTGATCCTCCATGTACCGACTGACCGTTGACATTTCGGGTAGGTACCATATTTACGGTACACGAAATGAATTCTTTAGAACCTGCATTGGAATGGAATGAAAACTTACAAGGATTTTAATGTACTTACAAGTTTGTGTCAAGATGACTATATAGTTTTAGAGAGCAACCTTTCTTACAAGCCGGGATTTTTCATTTTAATTTACCTAAGTATTTACCAAATAGGAAAAGTTATGTTAGACTCACCAATGCAAGCGCGGAGTCCCTCTCCGAACGGCAAGTACGCCATCTTCTGCTGCGCCGTCAGCACGGCGGGGTCGAACCGCTCGGGGCGGAACTCGTGCGGCTCGGGAAAAATCTTCGGGTCGTTCTGGTAAGCTTCTATCGGGATCATCACGTTCACACCAGGGTCGATCGACACATCGATCTCTTTGAATGTGTAAGGCCGCACACACCTGCGCTGTAAGGCGGCAAGAGGCGGATACATCCTTAGACCTTCGTCTAAACACCATCGCAAGTACGTCATCTCTGCTATCGCGTCGTAGCACAGTTTGTTGTCGTACCGAGCCAGCACTCGGTCGATCTCTTCCTGCGCCTTGCGCTGCGCGCGCTGGTTGTGCGCCAGCTCGTGCAGCGTGAAGCTCGTGGCCGATGAGGAGGTCTCGAAGCCGGCGACAAAGAACACAAAGCACTGCGCCGCTATGATCTTATCGTCCATATCTATAGACACCTTCTTCGGGCTGCCGTCAGTATTCGTTTCTACTATCGATTCCCCAGTCATGGCCCCCTGTTTCTTGCATTCCAGTAACAAGTCTACAAAGTCGTTTCTGCCGCATGGCTCGTAATTCCTCTGCTTCATTATAGAGGTTACCAATTCGATAATATCGGGCTCAACACGACCAAAGACCTTTAAATGTCTAAAGAGCCTGGGCAGTATTTCCTTGAGAGATATTGCTAATACTATCGACAAATTGAAGCTGAAAACTTTCTGACCAAGAGCTCGGAAAGCGTCGTTGTCGTCGTTGAGGGAATCGCTGACGACGCCAAAGCCCACGGTGCCGATGACGTCGGTGGTGTACCGCGCCATCAGGTCGCGCGCCTCCACCGCCGCGCCGCCCTCCCTACGCAGCCGCACCTGCAGCCGCTCCGCGCGCTCCACAATCAGCGGGAACATCGCCTTCAGCTTGCCGCTGGAAAACGCCGGCGTCATGCGGAGCCTTAACAACCGCCACAGGTCATCATCAACGGAAAATTGATTCTTTTGTAACAATTCGACCTGGCTATTTTCAGGCAAGATGCCTCTGCGGTGGAAGGACATGAAATCGGCTGTGAAAACGCGCTTGGCGAGAGCTGGGTCTCTGATGATCAACTCCGGTTGCGACGAGCGGTAAAACCCGACAACTCTTTCATCCGCATATTTTCTGTAGGTGTCTGTAGCGATCTGCGGGAAGGTGGCTTGCAGGAGGTATTGCCTGGCGTTGGTGCCGAGCAGCGGCCAGGGCTGGTCGTGCTTGACGCCGCGCCGCCGCCAGTAGCCGAACGTGCGCGTGAGGTGCAGGTACAGCGCCGCCAGCAGCGCCGCCGCCACAATCGTGATCATGCTCATTTTGTTTTTAACTGTGCGAAAAATTGGCGATGTGGCTTATTTATATAGCTACAAAGCTTAAACCCATGTGGTGGGGATATAAATGATATTGTATCAACACTCAATAACCAAAAGATATAAGTTTACCGATATGCTCTATAATCAATTAAAAACATAGGTTTCTTACTGTTATATCACCATGACGGTGCTATTCAAAAATTGAGTTTAAGTTGCTAAGTACAGCGGGATGCAAAATTGCATGGACAAGTCCAAATGAAAGTCGTTTGAAGCTGTTTACGCCAAACCACGCCAAACGCCAAACGATTGGCGCCTCTAAGCTACCCATGCAATTTTGCATCCTAGTGTACTTACAAAAGCATTTTTTATACATGCCAATGATTGAAGTTAGGGTGTCCGGAGAAGTTCATCGACCTCCAAATGCCATGGAGGCCTGAAAGTGCAGGTTCACATGAAATCGAACTTTCTGAGGACATATAAATCATTACCTGTCTAAAACAAGGTTGTGTGAAGTCGCCTATGCTCTTTGTTATGAAGGACTTAAATGTACGGGGTTACAATCACTAAATGTGTCTTTGATATTTCAAGATTAAAGTAGAACAAAATCTTAAGTACAAAAGATCGACGACGTATTACAGTCATGGCACTGATGATGATGATTATCTGTCCTGCTAAGTAGCACCGAGACATGGTGCCTCTACAAAAGTAGGTACATTAAAATTTTGACGGACTGAGATTTATATCCTGAAGATTATGTGGTAGGAGTCAGAAGTTCAGGGATGCCCGATATCGAAGCTTTCCTCAAGCAGCTCTAGCTCAGATGATGTGGACACGTCGCGTCCTCCGTCTGTCTGGCTGTCGGTTACCCAAAATTTATTTTGGATTTGGCAGAGGGTAAACGGAGGCATAGAGGTCAGCACCTGCGCTATAAGGACTTACTTGAAAGACATCTCAACGCCTGTGTTATTGATCTTGCTGGTTAGGAGGAGCTCACTTGTAGCTATTTGTACATGTACCAAAGTATTTGACGGTGACCGTCTGAAATTACTTGTTCTTAAATGCTAAGAACACAAGAAAAGATCTAAGCCCTACTACATACGTCATAGGGCGAGGGGGCATGACGAGAAATGAGACCCTGAAGGGTGTGGGCGGTGGGCGTGAATAACTTGATACACAACTGCCAAAATTATGCACTAGACAGTTCTCAAAACATGTCACGTCAAGGTACCTAATTAACAAATGGATTTTTTAATAATGAAAATACCGGATTGTCGGTATTGGTCTGGAGCCAATACCGAAAATACCGGTTTTTCTAAAATGATTCGGTATTGCGACCCCTATCAGTCACGTCGGTCATTGATAACGTCTAAATTGCGAACAGTGGCGAGTGGCTCAACAATCCCTGTTCGTGACTGTACCTATATGTATTTAGTTAACGGAGTGTTCATAAATAACACTTCTTCATTTCTACTCTGGATGTCGTAAGAGGCGACTAAGGAAATAGGTTTAGATATGCTTTAGGCGACAGGCGAGCAACCTATTACCCTACCACTACCATACATCCTTACCATAAGATTATATCCTCAAATGCCATACCACCATACATACATACATATTCTCACACCTATATTACCATGAGGGATAGGCAGAGCACATAAATTCAAAAATCCAGTGCCACGTTTAGCAAATTCAGGGTAACCAGATGGTTAAACGTGACCATACCACCAAAAGGTATATCAAACCTAGACGAATTATTAGACATGTTGTGATTTCGAATGAACCGATTTAAGATTTAATTCAGCGATAGAGTAAATGCAGAAGGATATAAGATGCGATATGGAATTAGAGATCAAAGTTGTAAACAAACGTGTTGCCATTGCAATAAAAGCAAACGCAATTAGGAAAACTTAAAAATCAATAACTACGCTAGATAAAAATGAGTACAACTAATTTATTAGCAGAATAAAACCGTGTGAACATTACAAAACATTTTAATAAACAAAGGAACAAGCACATCTTTTTTTAAATGCAAATATGATTATTTTATAATTATGTCACTGGCAATGGTTAGAAATTGCAAGCATTTGGGTCGTATTTTTATTCGTATTCATATTTATATAATTAACTAGCTTTCCGCCCGCGGCTTCGCCTGCGTGGAATTCGG
>BHDV01007445.1:0-23886 GCA_005406045.1 Adoxophyes honmai
CGCAGACTCGATCGCACAAAACTCTGACGTCTGCGCTGCGCCTTTATGCAAACGATCTTCGAAACTTCATTAGCGCGATGTAGAACACATTAAAATATAACGACGTACATGACTCCATTGAAGTAGTTCAACAACGGGACGACAGGTGGTGCTAGAGTAGCCACAGCATGTTCTCAGTAGGTATAGGTATGATGGAAAAACTTGTAATACCTGTTCCTCAGGAGTGAGCTCGTGCGGCGCCCGCTGCGGCCGCTCCCGTTCGCCCTTCTTGGCCATCTCTTCATTCCGCAACTCTTCTTCGATGGTGCGGGCCAGACGCGGGGCGTCCGCACCGAAGATTATGTTCACCAGTTGACCTGCCTATAGAAACATACACAATGACGTCACACAATTTGGGAGATTCTCACCCAAACCTCACACGGTTTCATACTTCATCGACCCCTTCCCTCCGTAATTTATAAATGGTCCTTAATTAATGTCTTAAAACACTTAAAATATTGTGTAGAGCAGCGGTTCTTAACCTTTTTGCCTGGCGACTTGTAAGTCGTTGAAAACATTAGATTCCCGCAACCTGATTAAAAAGAAAAACATTAATTTTCTGCGTTTAGTCTTCGACTAAGAAGAGACTCGGTGCCTTAAAAAGTCTACAAGAAATGTTACAAGCAAACCCACGGGCAGAAGCTAGTGCTAATAAACACGTAAGTGGCTGGGACTGGTGTCATGTGGTGCGGTATCGACCAAACTTGGGCTAGTTTGAAGCCGACACGAGTGCTATTGTGGGCGCGAGTATGTGACTCGCCAAGGCTGTGTAAGTATTATATACTGACATACTTATACATCTGAACAAGTCTTACTAAGGGACCAAAGACGAAATCGTGAAAAAAATTGCTACTTTCACACATATACACATACTTACATGCGTCACGCCTTTATTCCCAAATGGGGTAGGCAGAGCGTACGAAACGTTACATAGTCAAAACCATTGCTATTTCACGCTTCGTAGCCCCTTTTAGCATAATTTTAAAAACAGTAAAATTATTTCAAAAACAGATGGAAGAAGTAAAATAGTGACGGTTGCTAGCCTGTCTACAAAATCATACCTAAACCTGTTTCCTTAGTCGCCTCTTAGGCCAGCATTTCACTCGTAAGTTTTACTTACGTAAGTAGGGACACAGCTATGAGCTAGAATGAGATAGCAATAGTCATCTCTCTTTTTCATCTCATCAGCCGTGGTAGCCTAGCGGTTCGACCTGTGGCCTCTAAAGCCTAGGGTCGTGGGTTCAAACCCCGAGCTCGCACCTCTGAATTTTTCGGAATTTATGTGCTATATCGAATTTGATATTTATCACGAGCTATTCGGTGAAGGAAAACATCGTGAGGAAACCTACACACAGCGACGAAGTAATTTAACGTTGTGTGTGAAGTTCTCAATCCGCACTGGGCTCGCGTGGGAACTATAGCCCAAGCCCTCTTATACTGAGAGGAGGCCTGTGCCTTGCAGTGGGACGTATATAGGCTGATGATGATGATGATGATCTCTCTTTTTATCAGATAGCTGCGTCCCTACTTACGTAAGTAAAACTTACAGGTGTAATGCTGGCCTTACGACATCCATGAAAGAAATGGAGGGGTGTTATTCTAACCCGACACCACACAGGTATACACAGCACAGGTACGTGCGGTGTTCGAATTAGGTGAGAAGACGGTATGATAGACATGAGCTAAAAGCCGGTTGCGGAGCACAGCAAAATTTAAACATGGACCCGCTGCTATCTATCAGCATCAGCAGTGGGTCAACGCTCGAATTTCGCTATGCTCCGTGGCCGTCCTTTAGTTATACATTATTGTACTTACGGCAATGAACAACCAGGTAGGCTCGCTGCGGTTTCTGAAGCGCTTCAGGCATTCGATCGTGTCAGCTTTAGCCTGAAGAGAGTTTGCAAGGGATTTTATTATGATACCGGGCCACTCGAAGGGTTAAGTTAAGACCATGTTCATTCCGCTACCACGCTCTTTTACTTCTACCACACTTACGTTTGGTATGGATAAAGTTCGTGGGTTCAAAATTTCTTTATGCACTACGTTAACATCGGAACATGTGAGGTAACGGCTCCAGTTGTGGACAGTTTCAGTTGACAAGCACCAGTAAAGGACACTTCATTCATAATTTAAAGACCATACCTAATAGTTGTGAAATGATTGTTGTAAAATAAGTTACTATTCCTTAGATAGATTAATAAGAGTAAATAAGAGTCTGTCCATTACTAGTTCTTTTCCATTACCAGTGACGTTGCCTCGCTCAAGTTTGCTCACCACGGCTAGATGCAGGTTGTCTCCTCCTATCTCCACTTTGATCTTCTTCAGGTTACCCACCATGCCGATGCAGGGCCCACACCACTCCGAGTACACGTCCACCACTGCATGATAATATTTTTTTAATTGGCTGATGTAAGAGAGGCATTAAACATAGTTTGCTTCTCTTCTGTGGACGTGACAAAATTTTAAGGGCTTACAGTCATTAATTAGTACGCCTCTCCAGCTACTGGTACGTTCAAACAAATAATAAGATGGGCTTTTGCTTTTGTCATTATTTTTATATACAGCTCATAATATAAGTATTACCAAACAGCGATCAGAAGTCGATAGGAAAGTTCGGGGAGGCGTGCTAAAATACATTTTATTTTGATATTAGAAAAGATACTTAGGAATTGAAATTTGCGTATGACTTGAGCGTAAATACTCAATCGTGGTTTATAACGGTAATTCTCCAGACTTATGTCAAAATTCTAATTACCGCGTCGCTTTTTTTCCGCTTACTTTTCAGTGAATATGATATTAAATCCTGAAACACATTGATCATTGGAATATAAATAGTTAAACATTCCAATGATCTATGTATTTCAGGATTTGAAATCATATTCACTGAAAAGTAAGCGGAAAAAAAGCGACGCGGTAATTAGAATTTTGACATAAGTCTGGAGAATGACCGATAAAATGAATCGATCAGGAAAATTTCATCAAAAACGCAAATGGGGTAAGCAGAGCTAACAAAATGATACATAGACAAAACTGTGATTATTTCAAGTTTCAGTAGAGCATATTTTTTAGATTTTTTTTTCACATTTACTACATCCATCCATGGATAGGTGTTTCGTGTGGTGTCGGGTTAGAATAGCACCTCCCCCTTTCTTCCCGTGGGTGTCGGAAGTCGCTGACTCTGGGAAAGGTTAGTGTATTGTGGGCGATGGGCTAGCAAGCTATCACCTCGATATCAACCGTCCGGTTACCCCGAAATTGCTAAACGTGGCGCTGGATTTTTGAATTCATGTGCTCTGCCTACCCCTCTTTGGAATACATACATCACGCCTGTATTACCAAATGGGGTAGGCAGAGCACACAAAACGCTACGTAGATAAAACGATGACTATTTCACGTTTCGTGGCCACTTCTAGCATAATAATATATTTTTGGTTTTAAGGTGGCAGGTACAATACAATTTGAATAGAATTTGGAATACAGGCGTGAGAAAATGTATGTATGTGTTATGTATACAAATTACAAAGCCTCACTCACCCAACAATCCGTCTCTCTGCAAGAACTTGGCCCATTCATCGTCCGTCCCCAGCTCTGCCTGCAACTGCACCTGCGCAGCTTTCTTGCCTGCGCCGGCAGCGGCGGCCGCGTTAGCAAGGTTTAAGGCACTCGTCAGCGACATAGGGCCGCGGGGCACAAATGCCGCGACGATTGTGCCGCGCGGCACAAATGCCGTGGCGAATGTGCCGCGCGGTTATGTGGTAGAGGTGCAAGGTGTGAGCGGGAGCGTGGGGTGAAGCTGAAGCGGGAACTGTGCGGCACGAGTGATGAGGCAGTTATTGTGTATGTTGTATTCGTGGTTAGTGATGAGGCAGTTTTTTGTGGAAGTTTAGAGTATATAGTGCAAGGTACGAGCGGAAGCGTTAGTTGAAAGCGAGTAGATGTTGTATGTAGTTAGAAACATATCAGTTTAACACAGATAAACGTGTGAAATGCTTTAAATTTTCAAGGGATTTGTTTTTAAAACACAACAATCACTAAGACTTCCTTGTTCACAGCACAACACCTTTTCTTTCAGCGTTTTTTTGACAGCTAAGACGATAAAAGTGCCACCGTTGAACGCGTCTGACAGTCAAGGCGCCCCAATTTAAAGCAATACACATTATACACAACGCAATCGAAGTTTCTAACCAGCATGGCTATTTTAAGTTGCAGCGAATCTCCCTAACCCCACAAATCCGCTCGCTACGTCTCAGACATTAGTTTATCTATGGATTTTTACGTATCTGACTTTACTAATCTATGGCATTAGAACCTGCGATGCCTTCCTGCCTCCGCCGTCGGTACAGTGCGCCTGTCAACGCCATACTCCTGCATGCCGTGCCATGCTGAGATAGACGAGTTGGGACGTTGCTACCTATGCTATCGTATTACTATGCAAGCGACTAGATGAAACATGTGGCTATAAGATAGATGTTGATAAGCTGAGGAGTATGGCGTGTGCAAGGCATAAGCGAAAGCGTTTTTATGATGCTACAAGTTGAGCGGTTGGAATGTTTGCAAAGTTGCACTGGTAAATGAGAATTAGGAGAATTGATATTCGATTCTGGAACTACATATATATATTAGAGATGCCACGAATATTCGGCCACTATTCGGTATTCGGCCTATTCGGCCACTTTTCTTGGTATTCGGTATTCGGCCGAATAATGCGTACTATTCGGCCGAATACCGAATATCAATTTATAGACAAAAAAGGCACCACATTTTACAAGATTTGTATTTATTACCAAATTACAATAGCTGTGAAATTTATCAGTGGTGAGTTGAAAAGGATAAAAACATTTTTTCAGCATTTGATGGTAGCAATCGATTACGCTTTTCGTCGAAAATGATACCAGCGTGCCGTGACATGACTTACTCACAAAGTCGCAATTGAAACAAAAAGTCAAATGCCCGCACGCCTCCAACCCGCGCAGACATGTTGCGACTTGTCGTATTTAAGCGCACGGAAAGCATTGTACTTTGTGCCGAATATTCGGCGGCCGAATATTCGGTGCTTCGGCCGACAGCGTTGCCGAATATTCGGTATTCGGTATTCGGCCAAATCACTATTCGTGGCAACTCTAATATATATTTTTAAAAAGAATATTTGTAAATATGTAGTAGTGTCATTGTCTTAACCGAATAAATTAAAGATTGACGGAGGTAGAGGAATAATTACGCCGATGAAAAAAAAAGCATTTGGTTCTTGAGTCAAACAGTGTATCTACTTAGGTTTAAGAGTGTAATGTAAATGATGATGATGATTATAATATAACAAAATTACATTTTGTAGTTAGTTTTGCATTTTAATACGAAAGTTTAATAAAATAAATTGTCCAATCTCTTGTTAATTAGACCACAACGTGACTTCAAATACTAAAGATCCTCGCATGTGTAGGAGCTGGAAAAACCCCACGAAAACTACGATGGAAGCAAACTTTCTTTGCGAAGTGGTCAAATTTGGAACTAAAACTTCCAAGAACAAATTTCTATAGTAACTGTGCATACTAGCGCCATCACCAAATGTAAAAGTAAATTGGTATCAAGTGAAGTTTATTGTAGTCTTATAGCGGTATTTTTGCGATGTAGTTTCTCGATACTAGCTAGATAAAGAATATCATTGGTTTTATTTTCTTTTCGTGGTCAAGGATCTTCGATGAAACCTTTTGGCATTTTGCCTGCCATTTACTTTGTCTTGTTGTAAAAAATAAAATTTGATAGCCTTAAATTTTATTTTAAATTCTGCGTCCCTTTTTATTGCTAAGCAAATACTTGCTTTTTCCCATTTAAATGATTTTAATGCAATTTAGCATTTCAAGTTTTATTTAGTAGTAACATTGTTCAGTTTTATTATTATTCTCTACTTTAATTTTGTTTACCTATTAAAACAACGCTAACAGCGACCTCTATACTAGGGTTGCTGAAACATGTCTTTTCTACTCGCCACTAGATGTCAGCTAAAACTGTTTCTGATTTTCCACTGTCGCTACTAGCTAATAGATGTCGCGCTTATCAAACAGGAGGTTCTAAGGGAATCCAGTAGTTACGAGTTCTTTTCGTAGATGGCGTTAAACTCAGTAAACATATTGACGAAGTACTTCTTTTATACATCTTCTTGCAGACCGTACAATTTCTTCGGTTGGATGCCACCAAAGCGAAGTACGTATCTACTAGTTTTGCTTCAATTTTTCGAAATTTTGTGTCTTTCTATAAGTACATTGGTAAGAAAGGGAGGCAATATTGAAGAAATTCGTAAGGACATTCGAGGGTGTGCTTCGATAGTAAAAGTGGCGTTAGGTTTAAAATGTAGTTGCAACCGCAATATAAAATAGACGGTTCACATTAACCTTGCCGTCTTCCGAAGCCGCTATTTTTGGTGCGACTGTGAGCCTTATGTGTAACAAAAGCATGTCTCATGCGCTTGTCTCGCGAGGCGGCTCGGACGGTGTGGACCCGGCTAAAGACCGGCGCTGACTGCCGGCATGGCACGGAACGGCACGGCAAGTTGTGCCGCAGCATCCTGTAAAATAACCCGTGGAATGCGTCGGCATGCTGTGACATGCCGCGGCATCGTTGTATCAAAATAAAGTAACATGAATTCTAAACTCATAGTAATAAGATTTAAAATAGTTATATCAGTAACAAATCCTTTGCCATGACCTGCCGTGCTATGCCGGCAGTCAGCGCCGGCCTTAACGCAATTAAAAAAAGTCTTTTACTAATGTAAAAAATACTTAAGTAAATTAACAACTAAATTTTGTGTTTAAAGGTTAGACGCATATAAAATTGATTTACTTAGTAATTTATAGTATATTGGGATGAACAAAAACCTCATACACATCCATACATACAATCAGGCCCATGTTCCCAAATGGTGCACATAGAGTATACGAAATGGGGCATATACAAAATCATGTTAATTTCACGATTCTTAGCCACTTCCAACATATTTTTTAGATTTGAGAGGTGCAATAGTGACTGGCTGCTAGCCTCTGTCGCCTAAAGCACGCCTAAATCGATTTCTTTAGTCACCACTTACAACAACCACGGAAGAAATGGAGAGCTGTTATTCTAACCCGAGATCACATGACAAAAAAAACAAAGATACCATAATAATATAACATAGTACTAAGATACAGGTTGTTACAAAATCATTTCACTATACAGGATTGCCGGAAATTGACCGCAAAATATTAACCAGTGGTCATTTGACCACGCGTCTGAAAACTTGCTGAAAAATTCCTGTTTTTTTTTTGTTTTCTGAAGTTTTTAGATTATTATTTACGTAAGAAACATAAACACAAACATTACGCTTACAATCCCTAATGGGATAGGCAGAGCACATGAGTTAGAACCATGACTATTTCAGGTTTCGTATCCATTCCGCGTAGTGTCGGATTTTGAATAAAACCAATTTTTTTTTTAGGCGACTCGACTACGGAAAAAAGTTTAGTTAAGTACGTAGGAATATGATTTTGATTAAGTACGTCTACATTTCGGTCGCGTAAGTCGCGTTAGGCGAAGGCTAGACGTTCAATAAATATTGTGATCCTTCTATATGAGAATACTGATGGATCACAATCGGTTCATGAATTCAGTGTATTTTCCATCAGTATAGCAGGACTAGACGATCAATATATCATATGAGATAAATATTGAAGGATGAGTAGAATCGTGACCACGGTCGCTGTAACGACGCCAAAACGTCGAGATGATAGAAAATCTGAATTATACCTGATTAAGTGCATTATAATAAATATGAGTGAGAAAGTTTAGGTCTGTGTATTTTAGGCAACAGTCTAGCAACCTGTCTCTTTCATCCACGTTTTGACCTATAAATATGCTCGAAGTGGCCATGAAATCTATTTTTATGAACCCTGAAAACGTTGGCAAGTTATTTTTAGCACCTTATTTATTACCTAATAAACATTTAGTTAGATAATCAACCAGACGGTTAAATAACATATTTCGCAAAACTACTTCTTTTCCTAATAAAGATTTAGACTCGGATATCTCTTTCTCCGATTAAGCTATTCCAAACCTAGTCATTACAAATGGTACATTATCACGACATTACGCTAAATCTACCAACATAACTTTACCGTCGAACACTGCGCCTCTTCCACACAAAAGTTACAAAATCATAAAGGTATTTTTTGTTACTGTATTTCCCCACTTGCAAACGTAAGTTGGCAATCGACATACAAAAATATCATAAAAGCGTAACATGTCGTAACTTACTGAATTAATGCAGAAAGTTTATGTCAAAGGAAATTGGCTTTTAATGCGATGGCAAAGAGTGCGTGCGGAAGAGTTAAGTTATCGATGAGCTTTTAGTACTAAGGCACTTATTTTTATTTGTATTGTTGGTTTCCCGTACTATTTACAGGCAGAAAATTTAATTCTATTTTCACAAAAGAAAAATCAGTGTCATGCCAATACTATCGACTAATCACAAACAGTCCACTTCATTAATATATTATTATGAGCAAAACTGAGGGTTCAAAAATATCTGTACACCTTTATGACATTGACAATAAGGTGCAAAAGTTTACATATTTGGCATTTGTCTGCTCATATATTTATGAACTGGACTGTACATAAACTTCACGCTCTTTTCCATGTGAGACAGATAGAGACAACAGAGCGCCATTCGCTTCTATCCTGGTTTAGGAAAAACCAGGACTGTAACCCCACTTTTTGAAATTACTTTAATTATATCTCTTGGTACAAAATGAACTAAGAGATATGAAGTAATTTAAAAAAGTGGGGCAACTATCCTGAAATTATGCTACAGGTAGCAGCGAAGCGTGAAATAGTCATAATCGTGAACATACACCTCGTTTCTTGTGCTTTTTCTACCCCATTTGGGAACATAGGGTTGATTGTGTTTATGTTACCTAACTAGTTAATTATGAGGAACACCTCCTCATTTTTTAGGGTTCCGTACCCAAAGGGTAAAAACGGGACCCTATTATTGAGATTTCGCTGTCTGTCTGTTCGTCTGTCACCAGGCTGTATCTCACGAACCGTGAAAGCTAGAGAGTTAAATTTTCACAGATGATGTATTTTTCTTGCCGCTATAACAACAAATACAAAAATAATAATAATTAAGGCCCCCATAGAAAAAATGTGTTTTTTTTTTGCTGTTTCGGGTCTATTTAAATAACTGTAATAGGTAAATACTTGAAATGATCACAGAATATTTAACTAAATATCTACTTTAAAAGTAAATAATTAAATTTGAATAAAAGTAGTATTTAAGGGGGGCTCCCATACAAAAAAACTGATTTTTTTGGTACGGAACCCTTCGTGCGCGAGACCGACTTGCACTTGGCAGATTTTTTCCATTTAGAAACTAGTATCTAGTTAGATTTAGGGGATGCCCCGTCAAAAAAAAAACCTTTTTCGAATCATGCTACCATCGATAAGTCTTCAGCTCGCGGTGAAACGTTCGAGAACAATCGGTAGGCGCTTGCTTTGACCGATTACCAAATGAAAAGGGAATCATATCTGTTTGTCCTTCCGACACGCGACGTACACGTGGAGGCTTCCGGCTCTACTTAGGGGCTTTCATTGAGTTAGGGATGTTATTTGAATCCGCATCCGCAATATGTCATACGCTCATACATCACGCCTGGGCTCAAATGAAACGTTACGTACCTAGTCAAAATTTTGACTTATTTATAGCATAGTTTTAGGTTGAAACGTTGATGCTTTTATTAGTCTACCTACGAATGCCGTTGCTAGCGTGTAGCACACAAGATAATCACGCTTGTATCATCCTGTACTCGCTAATGGGATAAGTAAAGCACTTAAAGCGCTATATGTAGGTACTATGATTTTCGCCTTTCGTAGCCACTTCTCGGATAATTCTTAGGTTTTAAGTTCAAAAGTACCTACTATAGTGACAGGTTGCTAGCCTGTCACAATATACCTTTCTTTTCCTTAGTCACTTATAGCCTAGTAGTTTTTTTTATTTAAATATTTTGCTAGAATATTGGATAGAGAAGAGTGGCGGAAGAAAGGGGAGGCCTTTGCCCAACAGTGGGATATGTTAGGCTAAAAAAAATATATTTTGCAGGGGTTTTCAGGCGCTCTACCCGACCGACCACTAGTTAAAATATCACGGTCAATTTCCGACCATTCTATGACTAAATGCGGTCTAACACTTATACAGCTAAATACATATAAATCTGTAGTATATGCATCTTTTGTACTTAACCTTGTAAACATAGGACACCCTAATCATCGTCATGATCAATTTATTAGAATTACACGCGTCATTACCGCCGGCTGTAGACGGCGTGGTGATGATTTATACTCCTACCCATGGTTTACGGAATCCTAATATTTTGAGTAAGCGGTTCACCATCAGTCGTTTCTTTGGTTTAAAATTTACGGGCTTTTATTTCGGTTACAAAACGTCTGTCCGGCAATCATCCTCGGTATACTCATTCAGGGAGGAGGCAAATCTGCAGTAGTAGCAATTGTTGTTACAGGTTTTTTTTCTTTGAATTTAAATAGGTATATTTCTTTTTGCATTTTTATATCTGGTGTGTAATGGTATTATTATACTATTTTCAATTTTTTTCTATACCTATTTGTGAATATATTGTAGTCTGTCTTTTTGTCGGTCTCAATAATTAGGTTTACTCTCTGCTTCTAGAAGGTTGGCTGTAAGAGGTCCCGTGAGGGATAAGTCAGCCTTTGAACCCCGCTATTTAATTTGTAATTAGTATTTGTAAGTATGTTTTTTTTGATTTCGCGTTCTTCCCTTTTGTACAGTCGCGAACCGGGATTGTTGAGCCACTTGCCACTGTTCGCAATTTAGACGTATAATCAATGACCAATGTGACCGACTAGATGTTAGCTATTGGATTAGTATTACACAACCAAGTTTACAAACATTGGTAAGTGCCACTTTCGCAGTTCGCGATGGTACAGTCAAATAGTAAAGTGTTTACTTACTCAAAACTACCTTAAATCCTTGAGATGGCTTATTTCGTACACCATTATAACGAACCCTACGTGACTTGTGGCACCCGGTTAATAACCAACTGCATTTCCTAATCCACCCACAGGGACGTAAACTTCGACGTTTTAACCCGGCCGTGTCCGGGTCGTTCATAATTAAGCACGCATTACCCGGCCAAAAATCCGGATCATTTTATATGACTTCCTGCTCCGGGGAGTATTTAACGGATTTTTTTAATTTTCATCCGCTCTTGTATTAATTAGGGGTGTGGTTTGATCCGGATTTTGTTGGAGTTTATACATACATACATCACGCCTGTATTCCCTTAAGGGATAGGCAGAGTGGACAAAACGCTGCAAAGACAAAACTGTGTCTATTTCAATTTTTTAACCACTTCTAGCATCTTTTTTATAAGGTTTTCAGTTGGGAGATTTAATAGTGACATTGCTAGCCTATTGTCTTAAATATACCTTAACCCAATTCCTTAGTCGCCTCTTACGATATCCACGAGAGAAAGAGAAGTGTTACTGAAAACGACACCACACAGGAGGAAGAAGATGGGACTTATTGCTACTTATAAACTGATAGATATGAATATTATTATGATCGCGTGGTTTCGGATTTAGAATAACACTTTTCCATTTCTTTCGTGGATAACGTAAGAGGCGACTAAGGAAGTATAATGGGGACGTTTTAGGCGACAGGCTGGCAACTTGTCGCTATTGTACTTCTTTATGTTTAAACCTAACAATATACTAAATGTGGCTAAACGTGACCTAGTTATAGTTTTGACTTTATGAAATTAGGGAATACAGGCGTGATATTGTATGTATGTATGAGATCATCGTGGCGACCTGCTCTGTAATCTTTCAAACTTGTCCATCACCTCAGTCCTTTAAAGTTTTCAAATAAGTAAGTAATATTCCTAACTCCATCAACTATTCAATATCTTTGATAACCTTTAAATAACCGGACCCGAAAAGTTTCGAATCTTGGAGTTAAAATATTTGCATCCTTAAGCGTGTCACACACTAATGCGTGTCACACACTAATGCGTGTCACACACTAATGCGTGTCACACACTAATGCGTGTCACACTATCACATATTTGTCAATATTGCGATGTACGATTCAATGAGCTAACACACACAGCGCATATAACTTATATTTTACCGTCAAGTATCTGTTGGCACCGACATATGGAAAGGTGGCATTTATACGCAGATAATGTATTACACCCATGTGGTGTTGGGTTTAGAATAACACCTCTACATTTCTTCCGTGGATGTTGTAAGAGGCCACTAAGGTCATAGGTTAAGGTATATTTAGGCAACTTGCTAGCGCTGTCACTATTGTACCTGCCACCTTAAAACCTGAAAAATTTAATGCTAGAAGTGTTCACAAAACGTGAAATAGTCGTCGTTTTGTCTATGTAGCTGAGTGCTCTGCCTACCCCATTTGGGAACATAGGCGTGACTGAATGTAGGTATGTATGTACTATCGAACCAACTGATTCCTGACCTACCGCAGAACGTTGTCATAACAAACGTCATAAATATTTCCTTTGTCAAGCAATGCAATGTCACTATGATGTTCACTGTGAATAGGTTCTATGGTGTGTCAGGAATCAATTGGTTCGATGGTATGTAAAATACTATTGTATCAGCTTTGTCTGTGACACGCTTAACATTCTGCAGAGGTAAACCCGATTTTCCCGTGGGATGGGATTGACACGTCCCTTTCGGTCCGTAGAGATGCAGCCAGGGATTCTATTCAGGATTGGGACGCGAGGGTTAAACTTTTTATCATTCGAGCTTTCATTTATTTAACCATACCGTTCTACGAGGTTTAACCTATTGAGGAATTAGGGGTGATTTAATTTAGTTTTGATTTCTGACGCCTTTATTTTTTTGTGGATGAGAGGTGACTGAAGAAACAGGTTAAGGTGTGTTTTAGGCGACAAGCTTGCAATCCGTTAGAATTTTACGTCTTTGTTAAAACCTAAAAATTATGCTGAAACGTTAGGTTTAGGCATAGGTTTTATCTATGTAACGCTTTGTGTGCTCTTCCTACCCCATTTGGGCATACTAGCTTGATGTATGTACGAATTTTTAACTATACCGGACCCCCGTCGAGTGTCCCTTGGACATTTTGTCCATTTAGACCAGTGTTTCTCAACCAGTGGGCTGCGAGTAAAAATAGAGAAAAAAAACTATTTTGTATTAATAATTGTTCCAATTACACCTTTAGTAATTATAAATCGAAGTACCGGAAAGTCGAAAGACCGCGATTTTTTTATCTACATACTAAGGTTCGCACCACGAAAAAAAAGATCTAGTCCAATTTGGGAAACGTTCAATCAGGTAATCACTATACTTTCGTGCACAAAAACCTGTGAGACTAGACAACAAAGCATAATGCAGATGAGATTAGTTTTTAATGCAAAGCACAAGCATGCTTTCTTCTAATCATGCAATGCAGCTGGCAGCGACTAAACGCAACTAAATACTTGTACATGCTAGGGATGTTGCGGTTAGCCGCATCCGCATCCGCAAATGCGGAACTTCCACATTATATTAAACATCTGCATCCGCATAAAAATAATGCGGACTTTATTATGGATTTAGCGCTACAACAATACTGCGATTTCATTTTTAAGTGGTGCGGGATCAATTTACAACTCTTTGCCAAATAGCTGAGACTTAGATCCTAAAAAGGTGCTTTTTGACTATAGTGTCCATAAATGGGGAAATGTCGTAAGCACGATAGTTTTGTGTTTGTGTAAAAAGTGTCAAGCCGTGTTTAGACTTAGTGTTCAAACCGAACATAAGTTCAGAACAAATCTTTACTCTTCTGAAGTCCAAGTCTCGCATCAAGATCAAGACACATCAGAACGTCCAGTGTAATGAAAACGATTATGCAGTCGTTAACGAATTCGTTTTTGAGTTATCGCAAAATTGTATGGAAACTGTGACAGCGCCGCCAGCGGAACGTTTGCACAACTGCACGTCTCCATACAATTCCGTGATAACTCGCAAGCGAATTCGTTAGCGAATTCATCATTGTTCTCACACTAGACGTACAGTTTGTATGGGAAGTAAGCCTCCCAGTGGCACGTTTACACAACAGAACTGTCGTCATCAACAAGACAAGTAGCGTTCCCATGTCCCATACAAACTGCTGCGTATTAAGAGGATAGGAGTCGCGCCACTTCTCCATACAAACGTAGTCCCCTGTTTTCTCCGTGAATAATGACATTAGAGCAAGCATTTTTTTACAGTACATTTGTATCTGTTGTAGCTATGCCCCTACGATTTGCTTTTATCGATATTCTAAATAAAAATAAAAAAATAGAAAATCGATAAAAGCAAATCGTAGGGGCATAGCCACAACAGATACAAATTTAAAGAAAAAAATTTTTCCTCTAATGTCATTATTCACGGAGAAAACAGGGGACTACGTTTGTATGGAGAAGTGGCGCAACTCCTATCCTCTTAACGCAGATGAGTGCCTCGTGTTTTGATCGCAATGACGACACTTGGGGTACTGTTCCATGTTTTCACAAGTTTAAACGACACGCTATTGATAGGTCAGAATCTGAATGTAAACTTGGACTTAAAAACAGTGCTTTTCAAACGATATTGTGATTCTTAAAGGCTCGAGAAACTCCGGAGTCCCTGAAAGCTTGTATACCTACCACTTCTGGGTAAAGAAGTAACATACTCCTCATTGAATCTAATTCTTCAGTACCATCGTGCTCAGTTGTTTATGATGGGAAAATGAAATCATGCAAGAGTTATCTTGCCTTCAAATTTGGAAGGGTTGTGAGGTAAAAAAAACGTTTGAAAAACACCGAGAAAGAAGAATTTTTAAAACTTATAGAATTTTATAAACTCTTGGAGTTGCTTTAACCACACGAGAATAAAATTTTGTCTCGAAAAAAGACATTTTTACCAGCTATTTTACTTCGAAAAATATGCTACGTACGAGTAGGACTCAGAGGGACTTAGCAATATGTAATGTAACTGTAAAAAATCAGCATATCTAGCACGGTTTTTGAGATACAGCCTGATGACAGACGGACGGACGGACATCGAAGTCTCAGTAATAGAGTCCCGTTTTCACCCTTTGAGTACGGAACCATTATTTAATTTACTCACGAAAGGTTGACTTATTGCCAGTGGCGTAGCTAGGTAACCAAGGGCCCTGGGGCAAATAAAAAAATGGGGCCCCACACCTATGTAAACTGATCATTGATTGTCCCCGGGGCACTGCCCCGCCTAGCCCCTTGGTAGCTACGCCCCTGCTTATTGCTAAGATTAAATTTTATTCTCGTTTGGTTCAATGGGACCTTATAGCTATAATTTAGTCTATGTATACTGACGAGAGAGCCTCATGTTGAAGACAATCAACCACGAAGACGACTACAAAATATATCACTGGTTCCACTTCACTGATTTTAAGTTTCGTCTTTAATAGTTTTATTTATAGCTTGTTATAAAGGCTGTTCAAAAGTTCTAAAAGTAGATTAGTTTGCCGTAAACATTTGAAACTTTGATTGGTTTAGATTATGAGCACTTAATTAGGACGTATTGGTTAGAGTTTGGTTTTTAGTGTAGTTTCAAGTAGTTTCTTAATCTAGCATCAGTATGAGATTGGTTTTGTTCGAGTTTATGTAGGCTAATCAAATTAAATGTTACTAGATAAGTATTAGTCGGCAGTTGTAGGTATTGTTGGCAATTAAAATTGTAGAGCTTGGTAGAAGTTTATCCACAACCATAACGTATCTGCTTAGACATGGTCTCTGTACAACTCATTTATTATCTATCTATAAGATCACTATAATTATATTGTCGTGTCTAAAATTAATTTTAGTTTATCATTTCCGTCCTTTATTTTTCGAGTGGTGTTCATAAGTTTCATGTGTCCATTTATCAGTTTCTGGAGGTTCTTCCACTCGCTAATCGCGAAGATTTTTAGTTAGGATGGAACCAAATCTGATAAGATATTTGTAAAGTATAGTAGTTTGAAGCAACAGTGTTTTCTTTGTAGCGGCTATGATTATTTTAAAAATAATTTGATACATAAGGTACTATGTGGGTTCGTAAATGAATTTTATTGCTTCGGCTATTGACTTGGTTTTTATAAGAACTGATTAAGGATGTTTAGGTGATGGGTATTTAGGTATTTCGGCATAGTCACTCGCTGAAACAATGTCCGGGTCATCAGTTTCGACGCTTTTTAGGGTTCCGTAGCCAAATGGCAAAAAACGGAACCCTTATAGATTCGTCATGTCTGTCCGTCTGTCTGTCCGTCCGTCCGTATGTCACAGCCACTTTTTTCGGAAACTATGAGAACTATACTAATAAAACTTGGTGAGTAGATGTGTTCTGTGAACCGCATTAAGATTTTGACACAAAATTAAAAAAAAAGCAATAATTTTTTAGGGTTCCCCATACATGGAACTGAAACTCAAAAAAAAATTTTTCATCAAACCCATACGTGTGAGGTATCTATGGATAGCTCTTCAAAAATGATATTGAGGTTTCTAACATCATACTTTTCTAAAGTGTATCGTTTGCGCGACAGACGCTTCCAAAGTTGAAAAAGTTGTGTCCCCCCCCTCTAACTTCTAAAATAAAAGAGTGATAAATGTAAAAAAAATATATGATGTACATTACCATAAAAACTACCAACGAAAATTGGTTTGAACAAAATCTACTAAGTAGTTTTTTTTTAATGAATAAAAATAAAAATTTATCATTAGTTCGAAAATCTGTCACTAGATGGCGATGGCTGTAAGCTACATCACGGATGGTTTACTTACGTATCGTTTACGGAACCCTCAGTGCGAGAGTCCGACTCGCACTTGGCCGGTTTTTTTATTTGAAGCCATAATTCGCATTATTAGTGTTCTACACCGAATTGCCTTTTTCATTTAGTTATTTCATCCGAGAACATCTACGAGTATAATTAGATGGTAGCGTCTCACAAAAAAAGCCTAACGTATTTCCACACTTTTTTGAACTTGAACAACCTTTATAATTCCTCTAACATTTCGCTAGATCCTTTCAATTAGCATTTCATTTATCACTCATAGAACACAGAGAAGATAATATGTCGCAAGAGAATGCGTGTAGCGCGGAAATCGGCGAAAAAAACGTGTATAGATGATTTTTTCTCTGTGGCACGTATTTTGTGAAGTTTTTTAAGGATATACTGTTATTAGCCGGGTAAGCAGTCAGGCCTCCGCGGGCCGCCCCGCCGTACTAACGCGGTCCCAATTAAAGAGGTTACCAAACACGCGATTTAGATGGAGTCATGCGACGGTACGGAAATTGATGCCGGTTTTGGTATAAATAGATACCTTGGGGTCTTATTTGGAGCTAAGACTGGCAACATTTAAGATTTACTGGAGATATCAGTTTAAATAACGAATCACGCGTCCGCCTAGAATGGGGAAGACAGACCACACAAAACGTTAAGCACACAAACTATGACCATTTCTCGTTTCAAGCAATTTTTATCGTAATTTTAGGATTAAAAATAGATGAAAGAGAGTATGAAAGGAAGGATAAATAAAAATAAATAAGTTTAAACGTTCACTGAGTATTTATTCCGATGTCAACAGATCAAATACAATACAATGCAATTATTACACGTAAAAGTTTCGATAGAATGACAACCCTGTATATTTAAAAAAGACTAGGTATTTCCTAAGCAAGAAGTATAATAATAAACATAATTTTTTAATCTTAAGCTATCTTTATTATCAGTTTGATAAGAGATCTGAAGTAATTTATAAAATACCTACAACATTTACTTGACTAACCTTTTATAAAACTGGCCAAAGCTATTGGCTAAGCTTTCTTAAGTACCTATAAACTATACGACTTAGTTCGTCTAATAACCTCATGCAAGGTCCCATGGATGGCTACCACCATCTTACAATGTCCCGGCACGGAGGGTAAAGCCAAGGATACACTAGGGGACAAATGTCCCATGACATGTGTCAGCGACATGTCAAGCGACGCCGGCCGATATCGTCTAATGGCTCCTCTACATGATGGGCCAGCGCTTGTCCAGCAAAATGGCCATGCGATGGATGAAAAGGATCTACACAATTGCGATAATCAGTTGTTCTGGCCCACTACCTTTGATGTGTGGGCGAAAACCGACATCGCGGCCATTCCGCCGGCATCGTACGCACCACAAGCCAGCCTACGCCACAACGCCCTCTATATGGTGGCCCACTACGATGGACCATCATGATGGCCCATCATGTAGAGCCATGACATATCTGGCGACATCGCGCGACTTAGGTATATCTACAGCGACAGATGTTGCCAGAAATGTCGAGCGGAGTCCGGCAACGTCGCGCTTCTTCACCCGACGTTGCTGGGGACACGTGTCGTGGGACATTTTGTCCTCTAGTGTATCCTTTGGCTTAAGGCAACCAGTACAATTACTAATGACACGTCACACCTAGGCCTCTTGCAACACTTGCAATCTGTTAGGCCTTCCGCACACGGCGCTACTAAAAAAAAACTTGTTACAAACTGAAATTAGTATAGAGTTCATTGAAAAAATCGCCGATAGCTTTTGCTCGCCCTTGGTGAGACAAAATGTCTAGTGATGTGACAGATAGAACATTATCAGAGATGCATTGCCTTCACTCATAGCACCGGACACATAGTATTTACTGACCTTATTTAGAATCATTCTATTTTATTGCAAGTTTGCGAAAAGATACTTATTTTACTTTACTATCTAGTTTCTCGTGTTCAGTGATGTTGTCTTCGGAACTGAAAATTTTCCACTTTGGTATTCTTGCCACTCGCCAGGTCCTGCACCAATGGCTACTCTGTAACAAAAACAGTATTACATTGAGTATGAACGTGGAATAATATTGTTTTGTCTATGTCGCATTTCGTGTGCTCTGCCTATCATATTTGGGTACATAGGCGTGATTGTATGTACGCGAATTTTATCAACGTTCATGACGATAACATTTTTAATGTTCAGAATCGGGTATTAGTGCACAGAAAAGTAACAGTACGAATTGATTGCAGTGCCATATACAAATAAACACAAGTAACTACAGGGTGGAACCTAAGTTGCTAAAAGAAATATGTGGTCCTTACTGTTTAACTTTAGTTAAAACGTGTGGACGTAATCACAGCCAAAAATTTGACAGTTGTGTTTTAATCAGTCGGTAAAAAAGGTTTCAAATTTCCAGCTTCGTGGTCACCTTATAGCTACATTTAAAGGTCACAGCACACATATCAACTCGGAAAGGGATCGCATCCGTATCGCCTTTCGCCTCGCCATCAATCAGGCGTCAACCCAACGTATGCACGTAACGTAAGCGTATCAGCAGCTCCTGTACGTCAACTCGGCTACGGCTAGGCGACACCGCGCTTACGGCTCGCCGACTGCTGGCTGACAAGGACAGGAGCAAGAGTGGACGAAGAGACGTGAGCTCGCGTACGGAGAGACGTAGGCGCGGGGTCGACGAGCCGTAAGCGCGGGAACTGCAAGTTGACCACGCACCGCATCGCGGTTCGGAGCCTGTTCCGAGGCGAGGCGGTTACGTTACGATTCCGATTAGTGTGCGTTGCAGTAGGGAGCTTCATACAAACAATACTGACCGGCTCGAGGCGATACAGAGGGGATCCCTTTCCGAGTTGATATGTGGTCCTTTACTGTGGTCATAGATCCATAATGTCTTAATAAGATTACACATCCGTTTGTAGCTGGTTTTAACATAGCGCTACGGTTATCATGAAAGTTTGCTTGTTTTCTTCCAGTGTTAGTGCAGTGAATTTGCCTGAAGTACAGCAACCAATATTTTTGTTTAAGACTTATGTTTCACCCTGTATATTGATAACGCATTACTTTGTGCGACGCTTCGATAAAGCTGTTTGTTTGTTAGTCCTTCAGTCGTGACTTGAGATAAGAGTTCAATAGTGCAACGATAATATGTACATACATTTAACTATATTAAATTGTAATGTTAATGTAGTTTTACATCTTTGCTGGGGAACGTGAAATAGTCTTGCTTTAATCTGTGTAAAGTTTCTTGATGTGCTAAACGCCAAACGTCACTTTTTTTATTTTTTGTTATAGCGGCAACAGAAACACATAATTTGTGAAAATTTAAACAATCTAGCCAGAATGATTCGAGAGACCCAGCCTGGAGATAGACGGATGGACGGACGGACAGATAACCCTGTTATCACCCTTTGGGTACAGAACCCTAAAAATGATCAAATATGAAGACGCAGCCATTCAGTTATGTAGTTAAAAATCATTTTTCCGCGAATGCATGTTTCCAAGGTTTTTGCAACTTTTACTGATTACTATCAGAATGTCGGTTCAATATAGAAAGTGTAATAATTACTTATCGGCCAATTACGACACGGCATTAACCACCATTTTTTAAGCCACAGCGTACAGTTTCACTACAGTATGCACGCCAACTCTTATCGAGGAAGTCATATCAAATATTATTATACAATAATTCAATAAAAACTTGAATATCCCCGTGTGGTGCCGGGTTAGAATATCACCTCCCCCTTTCTTCCCGTGGGTGTCGTAAGAGGTCGTGGGAAAGGGTTAGTGTATTGTGGGCAATGGGCTAGCAACCCGTCACTGCAATATCACGTTTAACCATCTGGTTATCCTGAAATTGTTAAACATGGCACTGGATTTTTTTAAATTCATGTGCTCTGCCTACCCCTCTTGGGAATACAGGCGTGAGAATATGTATGTATGTATGTATGTGTATGTAATAAATTGAAGTTTGTCAACTCTGTTTGAGTGATGGGTTAAAAAGCATCCTTCATTACAAATCAATGGATAACAGCATACTTTCTTCGTTAACCTATATATTCAAAAGTTACCACATTCTAATCATACCCCTTCCGAATATCAGGCATGTCCTGTCACCGCAATGGCCGCCTTAACTATTCGTTAATTAACAAAGGGTCGAATGATGTGTTGTCGTGCGCTGACCGCCGATCGATGCGCCATGGTTGACGGGTTATTTCAGTAAGACAACCATACGGATTTATACCTGGATCCCTAACTTTTTTAACCTATTTTTCATTGCCGTTTTATGGCATAATGATCATTTATACTAACGCTCATGTGCATATCTTTAGTTTTCCTAAACATTTTATTTCAGAAATAATTATTTTGACGCTCCGTTATCTCGTTTCGCTCTTTCTGCTATGTCATGGTCATAAAACAAACCTAACCCATTTTTGGATTATGGAAAATTATTGCTATTACAATTGATCGTTAGGGCTATTGCCCATTAGGACAAAAACAGTTCGGGCAAATGATTTTATGACAGACGATGTTAGGGACTTAGGGATCTCGAGGGAGACCCAACAATATAATACCATGTTCGTTGTTAAAAACTAAAAAAATAACTGTTTGGTTCACAGCAACTTAAAGACATCGAGACGATAAGGGACCTAATCTTCATTAAGCGACAATTTAAGAATATTTAAGAAACTTATTAAGTACCGAGGAATAAGTGTCGGGATAAAAAAAAACTTCTTCCGTGGATTCTGTAAGAGGCGACTTAGGAAATAGGTATGTGTAGGGTGTTCTTTATGCGACAGGCTAATAACCTGTCACTATTATATTACGTCTTTCATCTGTTTTCAAACTCAAAATTATGCTAAAAGTGGCTGCAAAGCGTGAAATAGTAATTATAATGGTTTTGTCTATGTCACAAACTAGACATTTCTGTAATTAGTTTCATAATTGCATAGTTTAATTTATTTTATTTTACGATAAACTAAAAAAAATCTAAAAACTCACTTACTTGTGCTTAAAAAACATATGCTAAAGAGTTTATGGGTAGGTCAAATGAAATTAAGTGCATTTCGTGTCATGCACATTTTTATAGACTTGTTAGTATAAAACATATTTTGACTTTGAAAATCCCTTGTATTATTAAATTTAATCCTGAAATTTCCGGGATTAACATACGTTGGCATCGAATCCTATTTAAAAGAGGCAAATTCTACTGGGTAAAGAGTTAATAACTCTTTTAGCAATAAAACGTCAATATCTTATTATCCTTGAAGGAGCACCCAAAGGACGCAGACAAAGTTGAGCGTAGGAGTTCGTCAGTTGTTAAAAATTGTTTCAAAAGAAATAAAATCTACGTATCGGGCAAAAGAGGGCGTTTATTTTTAAATCGTTAGTGGTTTGAAATAAAAATATTTTCTTGGAAAGCCTTTCTGTGTGATATTAATAATAATAGTGATATAAAGAATGTTTTACTACCAACGCGTCTTGAAATAGTGTGCTTGAATGATTACGTATGTTATGTTAAAAAAAACTACATACTTGCACGAACGAGAAACAATACTTATGTTCGCGTGTTGCAAAGATATGGATGATCCGTTTAAAGTATTTTATGAACACTACATACACGAATACCAAGCATTCATCACATTTTATTGCATTGAAATATCAAATATATTTTCATCGACTGCACCGCAGTATCTTTCGATATTCTGATTCTATACCTTATAGCTAAGCTACGAATAAGTGACGGCTTACAATAATTACAATTCAACGGTTACCAGCCGATCTTAGTGCCATGACCTTACAAAAGAACTTGTACTGAAAATAGTGTAACAGAAATAATGAGAACCTACTGTTTTGTCATCGTACACTGTGTTAACCTATCGAGGTGCGAAATCTCGCATAATATTGCTGCAAACAGCCCGAATTCCAATTTTAAATACCAGTCCAGTTCGCAGTTTCATGTTTCCGTTATGATTGGAAAAGCCGTTACAGGTGAAACGTCAAATGGAACAAAATTGTGCTTTATTTGAATTTTTGGGGAATACCTGACATTGTTATTACGTTTTGATAATTTAATTTAAAGACTTCAATGTCTATTCATGACATAGGGAACCGAAACAAGCTGGATAGAGCGTGTTCACAAATTTAAAGTCTCTCAACGTTCTTTGATCCAATATTACCACACGTCTCATAGCCACTTTTAGCATTAGGTTTAAAGATGAATGGAAGAAGGTAGTAAAATCTATTCACTTAGAAAATTGGACGCTTTTGCATTGTAGTAGGATTATTAAAAATAAAAAATTAAATAATTTGTGATTTCCTGTCTGGTGTTGGGATCGAATAATAACTCTTCATTTCTTCCGTGAATGTCGTAAGAGGCGACCAAAGAAATAGGTTTAGGTGCGCTTTAGGTGACAGGCTGGCAACCTGTCACTGCACTATTATACCTCGTCCATCTGTTTTCAAACCTAAAATAAAATTATGCTAGAACAGGCTGCGAAGCGTGAAATAGTCATAATCATGGTTTTGTTTATGTCACGTTTCGTATGCTCTGCCTACTCCAATTGGGAATACAGGCGTGATCGTATGTATACTGTAAGTATTTGCGACCTTATTCGTCTGTAGTATTTTTACAGACCGTTTCTAATTAAATACCTACACTTTACTATTGTTCTATGTTAGTGGACATATTAGACTCGTACCGGCGCAGTGGCCACGAGTGTACCGCAGTCTTCCGAAGCCACGCGACACGACGGCGACGGCACTGGTAATCAAAGCCAAATGAACCGTCTTAACCCTGATTACTGCTTAGTGGTAGAAAATGTATGAACTCGTCGCTCTAACAAAAGTAAATGTGCATGAACTGGCACTAATCAAAGTGAATCTGCTGCCTGCGCCTTTGAACAATATCAAAGTATTTTTTTTTTTAAATCTGGGATACAGTTTTCGGCAACTAATGCCTTGATCACACGTACCGAGTAGAGTGGCGAGAGAGT
>BHDV01007455.1:5287-22896 GCA_005406045.1 Adoxophyes honmai
AAAGTTGAAATTCTCATTCCACGGAGCGGGTCGCTGCGCTACGCCGCGCTGCGCTGCTCTTTTGGTGGGAATTGACCCTAAGTGGCTACATAACGTGGAATAGTATTTTTTTGTCTTTGTAGCGTTTTCTGTGCTCTGCCTACCCCATTTTGGATACAGGCGTGATATTATATATGTATGCACATAATATTATTGATATATTCTAGAATACTAGCTATTAATACAACAAATTCCGTGTGGTGTCGGGTTTAGAATAACACCTCTCCATTTCTTCCGTGGATGTCGTAAGAGGCGATTTGCGACATAGCGACGAAGGACATAGGTTAAGGTATACTTTAGGTGACCGGCTAGCAACCTGTCACTATTGTACCTGCCACCTCAAAACTTAAAAAAACATTATGCTAGAAGTGGCCAAAAACGTGAAATAGTAATGGTTTTGTCTATGTCGCGTTTCGTGGCTCTGCCTATCCCATTTGCAAATACAGGCTGATATATGTTTTTACATAATGTTATAGACTAGCTTTCCGCCCGCGGCTTCGCCCGCGTGGAACTCGGTTATATTGCGGTATAAAGCACAACTATAAGAAAACTTCTCGTTTCAAACGACCCACAGCGCCATCGATCTATCATCTATCGATCGGTTATCGATTGATATCGATCTATCAAGCAAACTATATTTTTGTTTTCCCTCGGGAACATCAATTTTTTCCGGGATAAAAAGTAGCCTATGTCACTCTCCGTACCCTAAACTATCTCTACCTAAAAAATCACGTCTATTCATCGCTCCGTTTAGCCGTGAAAGACGGACAAACAAACAAACACACTTTCACATTTATATATTGTTACGGATACTATATCAGCTGTAAAACAGCAAAAGCGTAAAAATACATCGAAGTCAGTATTTCACTCACAAAAGGTTCCAATCTACGTAAAGTCAAAACACAATAGGGACTGTGTCGCACCAATCCTTCCTTACACCTTGTATTTGCGCTCGATCGCCAAAATAAATTTACTCAAGTATTAAGTTTGCTTACTCTACCAACTTTTGCTTGCTCTACAGCCTACAGCTAAATTTTGGAGGAAAATATCATTATGTAGACTTGCGGTAGGAGATTTGTGAGGATCCGAATTCGGAGAAATGTAAGATGAATCATTGCATTTTTTTTTGTTTGCTCTTACAGGGGCAGCGCAGACGATAGACTTTGTGCGATCGAGTCTGCGGCGCGCAAAAAGTCTGCGTGGATTGTATGCATTATGCGCTGGATTTTTGCGCGTCGTGTGCGTTACTTCCTTACTTCATATAATTCCATAGGTTCTATTTTAACAGACTAAAAAGTCCGTCGTGGTTAGTCTGTCGTCCGCGCAGGGCCTAAATATCTTTTAACTACTTCTTGTGGTATCAGTTTAAGAACAATACCTCTCTTTCCGTGGATGTCATACATAAGAGAGAGGCTAAGAAATATATTATGTTTTAGGCAACAGGCTAGCAACCTGTCACTAATAAACCTCATCAATTTGTTTTAAGCCTAAAAATGTGCTAAAAGTAGATACAAACGTGAAATTGAAGCGTGAAACATTTTGGTTTAAGCTGCGCCTGTATTCCTAAAAGGGGTAGGCAGCACACACTAAACGCTACATCGACAAAACCAACTGTTTCTTGCTTTGTAACCAATTTTAACACGAATATTAGGTACCAATTTAGATAAAAGAGGAATTAATAAATGGAGAACCGTTGATCTAAACCTGACATAGGTATTTCTAAAAATTTATTTTACCTTATTATTATTATTCAGAATTTTCATTATTCTGACTGGAGTTTTCTGCTAGATCACTGATGTTCTAGAATATTTCAATACCTACCCTGTCGGTTAACGCTAAGTTAGGTTAGGTTAGGCTTATGACTATTAACTAAGAAGATTTGTTCGAGTTCGGAATCTCGAGTTTCGGAATGTTGTAGCATACTGAATTTAACTTTTTCGGATTTATATAGTGTACCCCCTGATACATCACTGAGCGTTATGTATAGAGGTTTTATGAAATATAGGTATAATACAATATAACATAAGATTAGAATATACAGTTAAAATCTAGACTTACCTGCGTGATACTCCAGTAGCGGTCCAGCGATATGAGACACAAGTTCATGATGGACGCCGTGCACAGCAGCACATCCATCGCGGAATGTATCTCGCACCACCAAAACCCGAAGATCCAATACCCCATCAGTTCATTTGCCAGCGAAAAGGGCATTATTATCAGTCCCAGAAAAAAGTCCGACACCGCCAACGAGGCTATAAACCAATTCTGTATGTTCTTCAACGCTTTCTCTGTCACTATAGCTATTATCACTAGCATATTCCCTACAACCACCATTATCATGAGAACTGTCACAACCACTGACGCTAGTATTATATGGATCGGCGAGTAGCCACTAGGATACCAGGTTTTCAACACGACTTGCCCGAAAGTGTCGTTTGACGTGGAATTCTCCGTCGCGTTTGGCATCTGCAGCGCGAAGAATTCTTCTGGGCTGAGGTACGTCGGCACCAGAAAGGTGGAGTTGAGGAGGGACCCATTGAGCAGCGTCGAGACGGTCGTCCTTGCCAGCAATGTGGTCGCGTTGGAAACCATCTTGGTTTTCTCCACGCTCTCCCGTCCCCGCCAGTTCGTAAAATTGTACTAACTACCCGTTTTAAAAAGAATTGATTGCTTGGCCCCGTATTGGAAATTTAGATGTGAAATTAATTACTTTTATTGCCTATAGGAACGGAATATTATTTATTCGTTATGCTAACCGCGTTATTTACACTATTTAATTAATTCTTATACCCGTTTTCTTCCGAACTATTCGCGATTTACAAGCGGAACGTTAACACGACACAAATAACACTTTATTTACAAAATGAACTAACGAACAAGCGTACGCGAGCCTTACCTAATATTGCTTTTAACACCGAAACGAACAAAAGAAACGACGCGCAAAAAATATTAAAAATGTACACTCACGGCAGCGGCACACACTTAAATAAGCCCTACACTATCAAGCCCTAAATTAAAAAGTTACTTTATACAGTCGAAGGACCGTCTGGACGTCATCGCGCGCTCTTGCACCGTCTCCGGTCCCAAAATCGGTTTGACAGGTCCGCCATTTTGTGATAAACGTCACGCGGCCATTTCGTCACATCACTCCGTCGCGGGCGGCGCGGGACTGTGGCTCGCCTCAATCAGCCATTGATTGTATTATAATGAAATATTGCGTGGCCCCGCGTCCTCGGCGCTAAAAACTGTAATTTTCTCTATTGTCCGCCGACGTTCAACTGCAACAAGGAAAATTTACACGTTATTAACAATTACATTGCCGGTTATTATGTGAAAATTCTCAGGTTAAACGGTTGGTGTGGCGTCTGCTAGATGCCAACGATTACGATTTGAAAGAAGATAAGGTAAACGTCTCACTGTTCGACGCTGTACTGTACATTCACGCCTGTATTCCCAAATGGGGTAGCCAGAGCATACAAAACCTACCACTATTTTACCTCATCCGTCTGTTTTTAAATCTAAAATTATACTTGAAGTGGCTTGAAAGCGTGACATAAGACTCAATTCACACCAGAAGAGCGGCGAAGGGCGGCGAACCACTCGGTAGAGAAGGCGCGAGGATTCCCGCGACTGCTCGAGAAGTCACTGGCATGCGCGGGAAGTCCAAGATCTCTGGGCGGGATATTGCCAGCGGTCGCTCGCGACTGCTCGAGCATCCTCGGGCATTCCCGCGACGTTTCGCGCAGTCGCACGGCTTCGTTTATGGAATTCGCCGGAATTCCCGCGGATCCGCGGGCATCCGCGCGCCTCGTTGGAGTTTCTCATGCGATAATAAGTCTGGTGTGAATTGAGCCTAATCGTTTTGTCTATGTAGCGTTTTGTGTGCTCTGCCCACCCCATATGGGAATACAGGCGCGATGTATGTATATGACTCAGGAATCAATTGATTCGATAGTATATTATTAAGCCAAATGAAGCGTAAATCACTTTACTTCCCCAAACAAACAAATCTGCAGGACAAAATAAATAACATCAAGAAGTCACCCTCACAAAAGCCTCTAGTATTTTCCCCTTGGAAATGATTAGGAAAAATATTCATTTATTCGCGATCTAGTTACCGACAGCAAAAAAAGTCGAACGTGGCAAATTACTTGCAAATCCGAATTTATTCCGTCGCAACACTTCGTTTCTTTAAAAAATACTTTTTTGTCTTCAGTTTCCGAATTTTAGGGTACCGCGGGGAAAATAATCACTGGTCCTTTATTATACTCTTAACACATTCAGAACCAAGGACCCGGCTCCCGGGTTCTTCAAAACATTCGCCAGATACCGAGAACCCGGGAGCCGGGTTCATTTTGTACTGGCTATAGACTACTCGGTTCCGCGCAAATGTTTTGATTTTAGGCGTGGTCGTGAATGTGTTAATCAGAACACTTAAAACGCTTTAATTTTAATAATATCATACAGTAAAAGTGTCGTGTGGTGTCGGGATACAATCACTTCTCCATTTCTTTCGTAGATGTTGTAAGAGGCGACTAAGTAAATAGGTTAAAGTATATCTTAGGCGACAGGCTAACAACCTGTCACTATTGTATGCCTACTTCAAACCTTACATATGCTAGAAGTGACCACGAAACACGAAATAGCCATGGTTTTGTCTACGTAACGTTTCATGTGCTGTGTATGTATTAGATAACATCTATACCTACTAATATTATAAAGCTGAAGAGTTTGTTTGTTTGTTTGAACGCGCTTAACTCAGGAACTGCTGGTTCAAATTGAAAAATTATTTTTTGTGCTGGATAGACCATTTATCGAGGAAGGCTTTAGGCTATATAATATTACGCTCGGCTGCGACTAATAGGAGAGAAGAAACATAGGAAAATGTGGAAAAAACGGGGGGGAAAATCACTATTCAACGCAGACGGAGTCGCGGGCACAGCTAGTTCAATATAAATGATTAACAAGAAAAAGGTTTTATACATATTTATTATGACACCATAAATACACACTTTGTTTTATTTTATTCGTCCATCAAGGCTGTCAAACCAATCACAAAGCCTCGATGAATACGAATTTTCAATCCACAAATGAAATTTCAAGAAGCTTGAACTTCAGGTCAAGTTTGAACTTGTCTTGAGAGGCGGCTTGTCAAACCGCTGAACTACCGCGGTTTTTGTACTGCTTTTGAAGTAAATTAAAAACTAGCTAAGTGTTAAACATATATTAATAAAATAAATATTAGAGGCAACAGTCCATGAATGCTTTTTAGTAGAATTCTATTATTGTTAACCCTTCGGGAACTATAAACTATGAAAATATTTGTAATGATATGTAAACACTAGCTGTGCCCGCGACTCTGTTCGCGTGGAATATTGACTTTGGGTAATTTCCCCCGTTTTTTCCACATTTTGCAGTATTTCTTCGCTCCTATTGGTTGCAGTGTGATGTTATATAGCCTAAAGCCTTCCTCGGTAAATGGTCTATCCAACACAAAAAGAATTTTTCAATTCGAACCAGTATTTCCTGAGATTAGCGCGTTCAAACAAACAAACAAATAAATAAACAAACAAACTCTTCAGCTTTATTATATTAGTATAGATTTGTTTCCAACCACCAATCGCCTAATCACCTAGTGCCAAATCAGGCAATTTAATACCTGTGCTATAGGTACTAGACAACGGATAAGCTTTCTGAATAACATAAGCAATAGAAAAAATCATATTCATCATACAAAAATCTACCCTGGCCGGGAGTCGAACCCGGGACCTTAAGCTAAGACAAGTTCTCCGCTTTTCGGCCCTCTAAAAGTAGTATAGTTAGTAGTGAGTGGTAGTATTTCTCTTTCTTCAAACCTTTTGTTGTTGTTTGCAACCTATTCCAAATTGTTGTCTGGCTGCGTTCTATTTTAAATTATCAAAGAAAAAGAATTTTAAAAAATGAAATAAAAAGTACCTGTACGGAACCCTTAGTAGCTGCCTAACTCACGCTCCACCCAAATAACGGCAGCCATCTTTCTTTTATCGAATGTCGAAAGTTGAAGTCATTAGAAATCGAAATACCGCCTTGTTTAATTACGGAACGAGCGAAGTTTCAATTATTTTTATTCATTCCGTTTCACAAAGCGCGCGGAATAAGTGAAATTTTTCATTAATTGTACAAGTTTATAATTTGATCATTTTCGGGAATATTCGATTCGTGCTTCGATTGTCTAAGTTGTTTTTTGTTTTTGCGCGTGGGACTGGAAAAAATCTCAAAACAATGCTTTTTAATATTCAAATTAATTATATTAAAATATCAGACCATTTCGGGACTCTCAAACGACGTAAACGCGTATACAAAAAAGAAAACTAAAACTAAAAAATAAATGAAATTTATTTAATCCAGAATATTCTCCATATAAAGTAACGACACAAACATAAACACAATCCTAAATTACAAAACATAAAAACACAAAAAGTACACCATTAACACAATAAGGGAAGCCACGGCGGCTATTTTTGATTTCCTGGTTTTCCACCACCAACGCATATAAATGCGTTTTCGTGACTTCCACAGTACTGCTGTCAAAGATTTGTAGGCATTTGAAAGTATATGTATACGCGTTCGCGGCTCTTGGAGATGATAATTTACTTAGTTATTCTAACTATTCTAAACACATTATTATCCTAGTGAAAATTAACGGATTATTCTCGTTGTATATACCGAGATTAGCTCGACATGTTTCGGATCAATCCGTGATCCATCATCCTGGAGCTACGCGCAACGGCAGCGGACAGACGCGCACTGCGTGCAGCCGCTCTTTCCGCGCGACCACTAGGCACAGCTGGCAGCAGTTCACAACTACCCACATTTTCGCTAACACATTCACTATTATCGTCAAAATTGTATTATTCTAAACACATTATTATCCTATTCGTATACCACTAAAACAGTGCTAGATTTTCAGTTCTTTTCATCGAATAATTTGTTTGCATTTTTTGAACATTAAACTACAGTACTCCCGTGGGAGTCGGGCTTAGCGTAACACCTCTCCATTTTTTCCACGGATGTCGTAAGAGGCGACTAAGGAAATAGGTAAAGGTATGCTTTAGGCGACAGGCTAGCAACCTGTCACTAATATACTACCTCTTTCACCAATAACCTAGATTTAAGCTGAAAGTGACTATGAACCGCGATATAGTCATGGTTTTGACTGTGTTACGTTTCGTTAGCTCTGCCTACCTTATTTGCGAACCAGGCGCGATGTATGTATTTATGTAAACCTGCGTATAAAAAAAAGCGTAAGATCAGGAGTTTAGAAAAAAAACTTAGTTAATTATTTTTGACGAAAAAAATTTTTTTTTATTGATTTCAGAGCTACAGTAGGTACTTATGATCTGTGAATTACCAATGGTCCGTTACACCCTGTATAAAACTAAGGCAATCCGTCCAAAGGAATGTCGAAATTAGCATCGAAGCAGCCCTTCACACTTGAGCTATCCCAAATACCACACATGTCGACTTCCAAACTTCTAATCCCAAGCTCTCCCAAAACCCTCCTTAAGACAGAGAAATAAGAACCATTCTCGTTTACGGTAAATGCTAATCTGTCACGGAAACTTGTAGTTTTGAGGATAAATTGTGACAAACAACTCTCAACCTTATCCTTTGGAGTTAGAAACGAACTTCCAACATTTAAGACGATAATTTATCACAGTTTGTTTTTACAGTTGGAATATGGATCTTATTTTGAAGTAGTAGAGGCTAGTTTGAATTGGTTTGGACATTTGGCTTTGACAGGTAGTTCTAGGTTCAACTTGTGACCATTGGTGGTTATTAGATTGAGAATGGCCACAAATGTGGTCGAAACTTTGTCGGAGCGTGAGGAATTCCTTATTTAAGTGCCTCACGTAACTACGAAGTGTAAAGTGAAACCGAGATTCAGTTTCTCAAGTTAAAAGGTGTAATAGAATGATGTGAAATAATTTCAAATCCGAATAGTTTTTTATGTGATAGTTACATAATAAAAGACATTAATATACGAGTGAAGTTTATTGAATGAGCCTGTAAAGGAGAATTTCACCTTCTAAGAGCGACTAAGGAAATAGGATTAGGTATGCTTTAGGCGACAGGCTAGCAACCTCTCACTATTCTACCCCTTCCATATGTTTGCTAACCTAAGACTTTGCTAGAAGTGGCTGCGAAGCGTGAAATAGTCATAATCAGGGTTTTTTTCTATAACACGTTTCGCTCTGCCTACCCCATTTAGGAACACAGGCATGGTATTAAATAGTGGATTGTGTCACAAGGGAGCAAAATGACATATTTACGGCGAAGGCGTACATTGAATCCTGAACGAAGCGAAGGATTCTATAGTGGAATCCCGAGCGTAGCGAGGGATTCCAAAATAGAATCCCGAGCGTAGTGAGGGATTCAAGTGTTAACGCCTAAGATGAAAATAATTTTGCTACCGTGTGACACATATTGCTTTTCACATCACCTACGAGGAAAATAAAAGATCTTAAAAATGTAAGAAATTCGTTTATTTACACTCTCAAAAAAATAACATTTACTAACATTTCAATATCTTTACAATTCAGTACTTTGGACTTTTTGGCTGGTGGACGTCTGAAAACCTTTTTGATAATGTTGATAGTTTTGTGTAGTTTTTGATATCATTATTCTCCTTTGTGTTAATTTTATTGTTGCTTTTAACATGGAGGAAATACTCCATACCGTTGAAGGTTGCATATTTTTCGTCAATTCCTTACTAATTGCACAGATTCTGAAATGCGATGAACGCCTTTTGATGTCTTCCATTTCAAATAATTGTCGTAAGCTTTGTTATACTTCTCTATTGATTTAATAGGCAGCAAATTATTAACCACTGTATTTGCTTGCACCTTTATAAATTCGGGCGTTAACTGTAATTCTTCACTTACAGTGCTAACCATCTTTCTTCTCTTTTTCTCTTTTGAAACTTATAAAAAAGATAATAAAATAACACAAAACAAAATTGTTTGTATTTACGGTTCAACTCCCGCCATATTTTTGTTTTATTTTTTCACAATGACATTACTGTCATTACAGGACCACAGATAACAACATACCCGTTCATCAAATCGATTGTTAGGACTGTCCATTTATAAAGTATCGATTTTGAAAAATAGTTAGCCGTTTTATAAATTATTTATTTACAGCCACTAGACTAAAGCATTTTGTTTATTATTACATAATATTTAGATATAGTATTTTAGTATGTAACAAAAAAAGCTAATAAAATATAAATGATCGTAATCGATTATAAAAAGATGTAATCGATTATAAATAAAATGTAACCGATTATTTGCATGCTATTTTAATATAGGATTGCGTTTATATTTTATACTGGCAAGCAAATGTCCTTGAACAGAAAAGTGCCACTTTGATCCCTCCTAGCGGGGAAGAAAAGTGCCCGTTCCGAATAGGTGATGTGAAAAATAATTTTCATTCATCTTCATACAATGACCAAAGCAACTCATTTTTCTCAACCTCAGTATTCTCAGTCCTATGTACAATGTACATATTAGGTATATAATACAGATTAAGTAAATACAGTTATACGCTTAGCAGCTGTAAGTAGCACACGATGAACGGTGTAGTGCGCTCGCTCATTCATCTTCTGTTTCGCTCTCGGGACTTGACAGCTGCCCCGAATATGAGTGAAGGGGAAAGACAGCTTCGTGTTGAGCGGAGCGGATGGCGAAATTAATGACAGAATTTAAGACATAATTGGCGCATGATTTAGCTAAAAAACAACATACGAGCACCGATGTTAAGAAACAGAGATCTTTTTTACGTACAGTCACGAACCGGGATTGTTGAGCCACTTGCCATTGTTCGTAATTTAGACGTGTAACGAATGACCGATGTGGCCGACTAGATGTTAGCTATTGGATTAGTATTACACGACCAAGTTACAAACATAGGTAAGTGGCTCGACAATCCCGGTTCGCGATGGTACGTAGTAAGTACCTTTTTATCTATTTTGAGGCAGAGCACGTGAAACGCTATGTAGACAAAACCGTGATTACACACACCTCGTAGCCTTAGCATATTTTTATGTTCTGAGTTAGATTGAAACAAGGTGTAACAATAGCAGGTTGCTAACCTGTCGCCTAAAATATACCTCAACCATGGAAAAAATTAAGAGGTGTTATTTTAAACCCGACATACAGCTCCGAGAGTTTCCTAGTGCAAAAAGGTACAGTCAAGGAAATTGATCACTGTGCCACTTTGTACCTTTTCACAAGAAATGTCACTGTGACAAACCATACTTTCTACTAATCAAAGCAATATGGAACTCACTTTGAAAAGGTTCAAAGTGGCACAGGTATCAATTTCCTTGACTGTACGTCGCAGTTCAACATTGTCACGCGACTTGCATTTGACTCGTTAGAATAACGCGGGGCGGTTTGGTTTGACGTAATACAGACATTGACACATAAACGATAGTGTCCGTTTTAAGCCCGTCACAGACTACGCATATACGATAATATTTTATCTGCGTATAAATGCCATTTTTCCATATATGTCGGTGTCAAAAGATACCTGACGGTAAATCTGCGCAATGTGTGGTAGCTCATTGAATTGTATAGGGAGCGATATTGACAGATATATGTTCTGTAACAGATATCTTACCGTATCTGCTTAACGTGTGACGGGCTATACGCTCATACTGCGCTACCCGCTCCCCGCTCCGCTTATCACTAAAACCGCTGTACGTCAGTAGGAAAATAAGGAAAATGCTTTTGGAAATTGTATTCACCGCTATTAGAGTAGTGAGGGGGATCTTCAATCCTATTATAGGATAACGCGCCGGCTGTAATACGGTTAAAAATAAGGTTCAGGATGTAGGAGTTAACCTACTTACGAACATGTAAGGCGTTTCCATACAATGAGTAGCGCCCCAGCGCCACATGCGTCGGATAGCCGAACTAAACGGTCCTACATCGCGCTAAGGAAGTTTCGACGGACGGTTGCATAGATACAACTTCCAACTTCCTCTCTGTGGACTTCGGTTCCCAGGCATAACATCTGCCTGGAGAGAGATCTCTACTAGAGTCCTTCCCACAAATGCAAAAGTTTTGTGATTTCATACATATTCATGCATTTGCATGTACAGTCAAGGAAATTGATTAGTGTGCCACTTTGTACCTTTTCACTAGAAATGTCACTGTGACATACCATACTTTCTACTAATCAAAGCAATATGAAACTCACTACGAAAAGGTTCAAAGTGGCACAGGTATCGATTTCCTTGACTGTACATACTCTCAAATGGCGTAGCGTAGATATGAAACCACTATATACCTTCTCAAAATTCAGCTCATTTAGCCACTTCGGACTTATTTTTAACCGACTTCAAAAAGAGGAGGTTCTCAATTCGACCAATTTTTTTTTTTTTTTTGTATGTTACTCGATAGCTCGGAGACCCGTGGACCGATTTTCAAAATTTTTTTTAATCGATAGGGTATAAGTCGAAATTGGTCCCATTGGCACGACACCAGGATCTGATGATGGAATCTTGGAGAAATCGAGGGAACTCTTCAAATTTTATATGGAGATGTATGGCGTTTTCGGTAATTTGTTGATGAAGTCAAGATTTTACATTCAGTAAACAGAATCTTTTCAAAATATTGCTAATTTAAAGTCGGCTTTTTTTTGTTTAAAATTATTTAGGTTTTAAATTAAGAGGTACAGTAGTTTTAGGTTGCTAATAAATTATGTCGCCTAAAATATACCTAAACTAATTTCCAGGTGCCTCTTAAGATATCCATGGAAGAAACGGAGAGATCTAGGCTCTGCCTACCCCATTAGGGAATATAAGCGTGGTAGGGAATATCGTCTCGAAGCAAACGCGGAAAAAGACTTCATGGACAACAATTTTTGTACATTTTGACCATTTTTTTTACTTTGGATAAACGTTCATAATTTGTACCAATTTATTTGTAACCCATCGCAGAACGTTGTCACAATAAACATAATAAAGAATTCCTTTGTCGAGCAATGCAATGTCACTATGACGTTTACTGTTAATAAATTCCATGGTGGGTCAGGAATCAATTGGTTTAATAGCACGCTACGGACTTAACAATGTTCAGATTATACTGCACTATTTCTAAACATTGTATGAAACTAAATTTAACCCGTGCGCTGCCCGCGAATTATAATATCCGATACATTGTTCGACGATAAACTTATATTACCAGGAATACAATTGAGTCGACTTGCTACCAACGAGTATTTTTACTAGGGAAAAATACTTTCGAGAAAAACTTTTCGTGTGGTGTTGGGTCTAGAATGTCACCTTTTCATTTCTTCCGTGAATGTCGTAAGAGGCGACTAAGGAAAATAGGTTAAGGTATGGTTTAGGCGGAAAACTAGCAACTTGTCACTATTATACTACCTCTTATAAATAATCATAGCCTTGGTTTTGTCTATGTTGCGTTTTGTGTGCTGTCTGCCCTATTTGGAAACATAGGCGTGATTGTATGTATGTAGGTATGAAAAATACTTGTTAGTGGATTAAGTTATTTTTAAAATTTACATTGTTTTTTTTTGTTTGTAACTCCCATTACTCAGTCGATTGTGGCTACCTTTAATCTGTAATAAATTGTCCACTTTAGTAAAAAAAACCTTACTTTATTTTATACAATATAGTAAAGCAGATATAAAACAGAAAAAGACAAGGCACCTAAAATTACTATAAAAGTATGAATTTCATAATTAACATCTCTCCATTTCTTCCGTGGATGTCGTAATAGGCGACTAAGAAAAAAGGTTTAAGTATGCTTTAAGCGACAGGCTAGCAACCTGTCACTATTCTACCTCTTCCATCTTTGCAAACCTAAAACTATGCTAGAAGCGGCGACAAAGCGTGATATAGTCATAATAAAAGTTTTGCCTATGTCACGTTGCGTGTGCTCTGCCTACCCCATTTGGGAACACAGGCGTGATCGTATGTATGTATGTATGTTATTATACTTATTATTTTTTATTCGGCTGGTTACTTAAAACGTAACAACAAAATACCTAGTATTTTCCCCCGTACTCCCGACTCTTCACCAACTTTCCTGATATCCCTCCAGAGGACAATCCATACTCGCGGATTAGGGTTCCGCGGGATTATTTACGATCGCCAAGTTTCTTGTTTTGATCGTTATTGTGTTGTTACTAAATTAGAACGCTCTGCGATTCAAGTATCATGTACCGAGTATTTACTTGGTAAGGTTCCGTGATCGAATTTTGGTGTGAACATAGATGAGGCGTGTGGTGTCGAGTTTAGATTAAAGCATGTCACACACTAAGCAGGTACGGTAGGTTATTTAGAATAGCACCTCCCCCTTTCTTCCCGTGGGTGTCGTAAGAGTCGACTCTGGGAAGGGGTTAGTGTATTGTGGGCGATGGGCTAGCAACCTGTCACTGCTATATCACGTTTAACCATTGTTGCCCTGAAATTGCTAAACGTGGTACTGGATTTTTTAATTCGTGTGCTCTGCCTACCCCTCTTGGGAATACAGGCGTGAGAAAAATGTATGTATGTGTTATAACACCAAAATTAAACCACTTTGCTTGAATTCCACTCAGCAGCGAACAATTTGCCGTGCACTTTCAACTGTTCCTCCAAACACGTCCATTAAAGTTAAATGGCGTACGCATAAAGCTCCATTAGGATAACGCTAATCCTTCCCGGAATTATTTTAAGATGCTTTTGGATTATGAAGCTGGTTATTAGGTATGTTTTATCTGATAATTAACGTACTACATATTTTAAGTATAAACAACACGACTGTGTTCCGTTATGTTGCTGCCGTGTAGTGTCGGGTTTAGATTAATACCTCTCTATTTCTTCCGTGGATGTCGTACGAGGTGACTAAGGATATTAAGGTATATTTAAGGCGTAAGCCAGCAACCTGTCACTGTAGTAGTTTGAACTTGAAAACCTAAAGAATATGGTTATGGAACGCGAAAGGTCACGGTTAGGTATGTTTATGTGCTTTGCCAACCTAATTTAAGAAAACAGGCGTGAAGTATGTGGGTATTCCCAAAAGGGACAGGCAGAGCACACAAACATTAAACGGTCAAAATGATCACCTATCTCAAGTTCCGTGGCCACTTTCAGCTTTGTTTTAGTTATAAACATAGATGTTAGGTTGCTAGCCTGTCGCTTTACTCTAGATCATTAGTCGACTTACGACATCCACCAAAGAAATGGACAGGTATTCTTCCAAACCCGACACCACATGTACACAAACAAAAACAAAGAAGGTATACATTTGTGTAAAATTGCAGCGATCCTTAACAAATAAAGTAGATAAGATGGATGTACCAATAATACGCGGGACATCCCCCAAATATCTTCCTTATCCTTTTCATTTAGCTCCAAATTGCCAATATGGGGACAAAATGGCGGAAAACTATATCTAACACACTCCGTTCTATTAATTCTAGTAACGTATTATGATAATATTCGAGGAGTCATTCGAAAACATTGTTTCATTAAGGTAAATACCAATGCTCGACAGTGACCCAATACACGGCACTTGCAACCTCATGTCATATAGTAAGACAGGTGAGAGATGGGTGTCGTCTAATGGGCGTTGAGGTGTCGAGCATTGGTACATTTACCTTACATGCTAGGAATCTTTACAATCTGAGTAAGTAAACACTTTATTGTACAAAAGGGTAGAACACGAAATACAAAAACTTATTTACAAATGAAATAGCGAAGTACAAAGGCGGACTTATCACTAAAGGGATCTCTTACAGCCAACATTTGAGAGACAGAGAAAACTAAATTATTGAGACCGACAATAAAGAGGCTATAATAAACATGGTGAAGTACAGTAGGTAGATTAACAAAATATTCGCCCGCGTGGAATAGTTTCTGTTTTCCACATTTTCCAATGTATCTTCTCTCCTATTGTATCTACACAGCGTGATGTTGCCTAAAGCCTTTCTCAATAAGGGCCGGCGCTCACTGCCGGCATGGCACAGGACGGCACGGTAAGTTGTGCTGCAGCATCCAAAAGAATAACCCGAGGAATGCTTCGGCACGCTGTGGCATGCCGCGGCCTCTCTCAGCATCGTTGTATCAAAATAAAGTAACATGAGTTCTAAACTCATAGTAATAAGATTAAAATAGCTTTATCAGTAACGAAATCCTTTGCCATGACCCGCCGTGCCATGCCGGCAGTCAGCGCCGGCCCTAAATAGTCTATCCAATACAAAAATAATTATCCGTTCGGACCAGTAGTTCCTGAGATTAGCGCGTTCAAACAAACAAATTCTTCAGCTTTATAATATCGGTACAGATTAAGGAATCGGTGTGCGCCGCATTTTATACAATGTTACAGTATGAAAGTGTTTTCTCTAATTTAATGCCCGATTATTTACCGAGGACAGTATTTCTTCACTGGCAGATTTGTTCCAATTTCGTAAGTGCATTTGGTTTCTGAACGAATGACGGTTTTCATTCCCCTAAGGCTTCTCCGAACTAGGTAAACACTAGAGTCTTCTCTTAGAGATTAGCCCGATATGTTTCGGGCAATTGCGTGACACATCATCGGGAGGATCGCGCCGCGGCAGTTGAGGTGAGAGTACTATGACTGAATCTCATGGTAGTTTATGTATAAGAACAGTTTCCAAAAAAGATGAAAGAGAAAAAAAAATACAAAAAAGTCATTGGTTAAGAAAAAATAAATTAAAAAATTAAGAGTTTTAAGCCAGCCATTCCCATTATTGGCACAACCGACTAACCAATTTCACCCATACTTGCAAGGAATCAGACCTCTCCATTTCTTCCGTAAATATCGTATAGTGTGACTAAGGAAAGTTAGAATAGGCTTTAGGTAGCAACCTATAGTACTTCTTTGATGTAACTCTAAACCTATAATTGTACTGAAAATGGATGCAAAACGTGAAATAAACATGATTTTGTTCTACTTACACCGTTTGAGAAAAAAAGTCATTGTAAGAGGCAATAAAACCATGTACAAAATATTTGTCAAACTCCCAACTTCACACTTATGATGCTATAAGTGTTCTTACAGTATAAACTTAGAGCATGAAATCTACTAGAGGCACCAAGCACTTATAATATTCGTACTTCTTCTAGCTACTTTTTTATAGCTGACTTAGTTTTGGAGGAATTTATTTTAATAAACATCGTTGCTGTTTGTCAGTCTATTCACAGCCGAGCGCGTTCTGACATTTCGAACTAATCTCCATACAAAACGTAAGTGTATCTGTTTTATATCACTATGAGTAAGTCATACGGCAGTACATACATACATACAATGACATACATCACACATATTCCCTAATGAGGTAGGCAGAGCATAAAAAAAACATGACAAAACCGTAACTATTTCACGTTTCATGGTCACTTCTGGCTTATTTTTAACCGACTTCAAAAAGAGGAGGTTCTCAATTCGACGTAATTTTTTTTTTTTTTTTTTGTATGTTACTCGATAGCTCGGAGACCCGTGGACCGATTTTCAAAATTTTTGTTTTAATCGATAGGGTATAACTCGAAATTGGTCCCATTGGCACGAAACCAGGATCTGATGACGGAATCTTGGAGAAATCGAGGGAACTCTTCAAATTTTATATGGAGATGTACGGCGTTTTCGGTAATTTGTTGATGAAGTCAAGATTTTACATTCAGTAAACAGAATCTTTTCAAAATGTTGCTAATTTGAAGTCGGTTTTTTTTTGTTTAAAATTATTTAGGATTTGGGTCGCCAGGTATGACAGTAACCGGTTGCTAGCCTATCGCCTAAAACATACCTAAACCTATTTCCTTAGTCGCTTCTTACGACATCACAGAAAAAATGGAGATAATATGTTATTCTAAACTACCACACAGATACATAGTCGTTTTATGTTTAAAATTAAACTTAAAATCTAAAACTAAAGATACCTTTTTTAGAGCTTAGTACTCCAAGCACAGCACCCTTACAGAACTACCGTCAAAACTTGCACAAGGGGCGAAACTAATTTAATATTGTGCGACGGCGAAGGCCGTGAGAAACTTAATTCTAAACATAGGTTAAAACACTCCAAAATAAACTTAACGGTTTGTTAACTTCTTTTTCTTTCTGTATGGTTTAGCACAACTTGGTATTTTTCTTTGACTTCGTAAGAGACGACTAAAGTATAATTTAGGCGACAGGCAAACACTCGCTATTGCATTATCTACTAACTTAACCGTTCTTTATACGTCGTTGGATATGGACAAAAAAAAACAGGGTGCAAAAGGAGTTGATGGGTCACGGATTGACCCGAAACATATCAGCTAATCTCGATATAAAAAATGTGAGTAGATCCGTTTATTTCACTATGAGGAAGTAGTTGTATGTTTAACACATTCACTGCCACCAAAATAATCAAAATCTTTCCCCGGGTGCCGGCAATTTTTATGGCGAATTTGGATTAAGTACTTATGAATGTTTGAAAATATGGATACATTGTATATTGTTATTATTATTATTTTAATAAAAAAACCCCATTTCGGATCCGAGTGGTCAGCACACATCCCGCTG
>BHDV01007455.1:36911-88316 GCA_005406045.1 Adoxophyes honmai
CCTAAATACTATCTAGGAATACCAAGTTAAAATTCCAAATTAAAGGAGATATTTTAGTTTTTAGTAATACCGGTAACGACCCCTGCCTCAAATAGGTTAAGTTATATTATTTTAGGCAACAGGCTAGCAACCTGCCACTGTTATACCTAACCAGCCGGTTCGTTTGATCTGTGCAGAGTAGGTAACCTATTTGGGTATAAAGACTTGTTAATGTTTGTATGTAGGTTATTGTAGGTTCTATTGTAATATGTACATAAATATAAAGCCAGTATTTCCAAATGATGTAAGCGGAGCGTACAAAACAAACATTACATAGACAAAAACAGGACTATTTCTTAGCAAATGCCCATGGAACTCTCAGTATGTGAGTCCGACTCGCGCTTGGCCGTTTTTTTTTAATATACGTTCTCAAACTTTTTAATGGGCGAGATAAAACATCGCTCCGACAAACAAAATTACCATTCGACATAGAACGAATTCTTCAAATTGATGAAAATCTTGATCATCTAACATTGCGATGTCGTAAAAAATGCCTGTAACAATGATAATAAAATTCAACCCCCTTTCAACTGGAACTGTTCGAACCAATACGCCTGCAACGCAAAGTAGAAGCACCATTTGCTAAATAAACTTGTTCGCACTACGCTCTGAACACAGAGCCACCGAAGTCAATTTTTAAAAGCTTTTATTTTATCTTGCGTTGTTTGATATATATGTGAAGTACATGTGTGTATTTTATTCGCGTACAATCTTGTGAGTCATATTCTACTATTTTGAGCCGTCAGATTGACCTAAAATTTAATATAATGAAAGATACAGAGAGAAGAAAAATATGATCAGATAAAGCTTTCGTTCTATCTATTATGCTCTTTGAACAATGATCTCATTCTGCCACATTGTGGATATTCCACAAACGACGATGGCAGGATGATCTACACGCTGAGATAAAAGTTAGGAAGAAGACACGGGATAAGGCGTTGTCGAGAACCAAAGGAGATACTTTTGGCCAGCAGTGGGACTCTACTAGTGGGCAACAATAAAGAGCATTTTTGTATTCTTTGTAACTCCTTTAATCCACATTCAATAGTCAGATTTGACTCAATATATTTGGTAGGTATAAATTAAAGTGTACGACTACGCGAGTACAGTGAACTTTGTAGAAACTTTAATTTTTCATAAGGTATCACTATTCATATTGGGATTAAGCGATCGTGATACTATCGTACTACCGTACGTTGTATCACGTACTATCGTACGTTGACCATTTTAGTGGACCAAATTAGCCTCAACGACTTACATCGTCGCCTTACAGTCGTACTGGTGAGAACAGAGCGTTCCCTTCTTCGAGACTATTGAAAGCAATAAACATCCGCGGCGCGAATTTCGTCCCAAATGAAGAAGGAGGTGCATAAGCTGCTGATAAGCAACGAGATCAGATGCTGGAGACCGGAAGACCTTTGACCTTTCAGCGTTTTGTCTTGTTAGTGTGTACAGTGTACATGTACCTTTCTTTATAATACATACAAAATAATAATCCAGCCTAAAGTATACAGCCTGCATTTAGGGCACAGGGCTCCTCTGAATATGATAAGGCTTGAACTATAGTTCCCACGAGGGCCAGTGCGGATTGAGAAGTTCACACACATTGTTGAATTACTTTATCATTGTGTGTAGGTTTCCTCACGATCTTTTCCTTCACCGACTCATCATCAACATTTCAGCCATAATTTAAAAAATAAAAAATAAGACGTCCTCTGCTGAACATGGCCTCCTGCCGAAAGCTACCTTTATTCATCGAATAGCTCGTGGTAAATGTCAAATTAGATTTCGCACATAAATTCTGAAAAATTCAGATGTAAGAGACCTTGGCTCGAACCCACGACCTTTTGCACCACCATCACCGCCAAACCATGTACCATGTAGTGACATCACGGGAAACTTTTAAGCGCTGTATAATCGTATTTTTTTTATAACATTAAAAAACATTTCTTATAAAATACGGATAACTCACGTTAAAAATACATATTTCAATTTTTTTGATAATCAATCTGACGGACTAAATATTTTTTTAGTTCTCTACCCAATTGGAGCAACTAGCTCTCCGATAATCGCAGCAGATCAGCGCTAGCCTACGCAGTTTGAGTATACGCAACTTCACTGTTACCTAATTTTTTTTTGTCGATTTACCAAATAACCGAAACCTGTTTCTAATTTCTGTGTGGCAACACTGAGCTCGAGCGTTCGATTCCGCTGTCACTTGCTTTTTTTTTGTCAATGCTTCAGTTGAAGGAAAAAAACAATTGTCGTTGCCATACCACGATGTGGTGCAAGTTATAAGCGACAGCGATTTACCACTGGGACCTTTTTAATAGATAGGCGATAGATAATTGGTTAGAAATAGAAAAATGACCGAAATTGTTTTGGCGTTACGTCATTATTTGTCTTTAGTGGGGAAAACCAGGGAAAACGTAGCATGAATATTAACATCAAACCTGCATTCCTAAACGGGGCAGGCAAAGCACTTATTTTGCAGCCACTCCTAGCATAATTTTAGATTGTAACATAGATGAAAGATGTATAATAGTGACAGATTGTCAGTCTATTGCCAACAGTATTCTAGTGGCAGAGCAAATGAATTCAAAAATCCAGTGCCATGTTTAGGAATTAAAGATGGTTAAACGTGGTATTGCAGTGACAGGTTGCTAGCCCATCGCCCAAAATACACTAACCCTTTCCCAGAGTCGACATCTTACGACACCCACAGGTACTATTCTAACCCGACACCACACGGGTAGATAAGCAAATTATTGTTAAAATAATCAAGTACACAACGGTAGGAGGGAGCGATTTCCACCCGCTATGCTCTTATGACTTGCTCCAACCACAGCCTGTTCGATTCTCGCGGGGGATTTCAATTAGACCGGTAAAACAGAGTCTAGATCTCTGAGGTCATCTGCGCCTTTATCGCCTTCGCTTAAGGTCGATATTTGAGTGCAGTACAGTGCCCTCTATTGGCGATGGTTGGTGTTATTTGATCGGAGTTTCTGTTTGGACGATAGATTGGTGCTGATGGGCTTTTAAGACATACATACATACATGTATTCCCAGACGGGTTAGGTAGAACACACAAAGCATTAAATAGTTCAAACCATGGCTTCATGTTTCGTAGCTACTTTAGCATAGTTTTAGCATTGTGCTTCTTATGACGTCCACGGAAGAAAATGGAGGTGAAATATGAACCCTACAAGGTTTTAAGGTTCACACGGACTTTAAAGACAGTGGAGTAGAAGCTTAAATACATCCAGCGCTTCGGAAAGACCATCATTGCCAAGAAGAACGCGCCGCGAGAAACTTGACAGAAAGACATTAAAATTACTAAAAAAATAAAAAACATAGTGTACAAAATATGGAGGCAAGCTATTTAAGTAGTAAAAGCAGTAAGGTAAATGTACCAACGCTCGACGCCTCAACGCCCAGTAGATGACACCCATCTGTCACCTGTCTTACTATGACATAAGGTTGCAAGTGTCATGTATTCGGTCAGTGTCGAGCACAGGGACGTTTACCTTGTCACTGATCCAAGAGTCAAGACAACGCGTTGACGCACTTTCCTAATTTTTGTCATGTTTACAGAAGAGACGCGATGTGTCAAAGCGTATCTTAGGCACTTCCAACACGTCATTAAAAACAGTCCTAACCGCCACAAAACGGGGTGTTATTGGCATCTTCCCAATAGCACTTTAAATGCAAAACCGCGGTTAAGTAGCGCTTTTGCGAACGGTGGCGGTTAGTTGAATTCGATTACCGCGTTTATCCAAAGTATGTGAGAATGATAAGGATAGCGGTTAGAGCACTCTCAAAAAGCCTAATCGCGAAGAAAATACAATGGATGCACTCAAATCTGTGTCGGGATTAGCTTGACTTGTTTCAGGGCAATTTGGGACCCATCATCGGGAGCTACGCACTGTGGCACTGCGGTTGCTGGTTTTAGTGTCATGCTGACGGTCAGCACTGGCAGGCTTATACGTTTGATGTAGAGGGAGCGTTTTGCTGAGCGGTGAAGCTGACGATCGTCAGCGTTAAGGCATACACGTCAGCACTGCTCAGCGGTCAGCGCCGACAGCAACTCGCTCGCCTCTACCTACAGCAAGTGTTTTAAAACGCACTCTGGTTGGTTATTCAAGCATTGCAACCGTCTTATTCATCTGGCTAGATTCTATATGAATCTGCGGCAGATTTTGATATCGTTTTTAAGATTTGTTTGTTTACGATTGATTGTTCTTGAGATACATCTGTTGACAGACGGTCAGTGAAGTCTCCAGTTCCAATCTCACTTCAGTAGCTAAGCTAACATATTTAGTAAACACAGTCAAAGGTATAGGTAGAGTAGTGAAAGGGTAACATGAGTAAGGCCGCAAGAGGGCGGTCGCCTGGTGACTAATTAATTGGCAGAGCTGACCGACTACCGACCGTAGGGACGGGGAGACGCCTTTTAAAGGCAACTTTTTTTAAGTTTTCTGCATTCTGTTCGCTTGGTGTGAAAATTTTGCCTTCACTGGCAAAGTTATCTGGTTAAATTACATATTAAGTCCCAAATAAGGTAGGTAGACCACACGAAGCGTGACATAGACACAACCATGACTTCACTCTTCGCAGCCACTTCTAGCATAAATATTTTTTGGTTTGAAAACAGATGGAAGAGGGATAAGTGTGACAGGTTGCTAGCCTGTCGCCTAGAGCATACATGAACCTTTTTTTAGTCGCCTGTAACGACATCCACGGAAGAAATGGAGAAATGTTATACTATCCCGACACCACACAGGATAGTCAGTAGCTAAGCTAACATATTCGGTAAACACACGGCGCCGCGTGAAACGTTTTTAAACGGGAAATTTTTAGGCGACAGGCTAGCAACCTGTCTCTATAATACCTGCCAACACAAAACCTAAAAACATATGCTAGAAGTGGCCACATAACGTGAAAATGTCATTGTTTTGTCTGTGGCGTGATTGTATGTAAATTTCTAATCTATATCTATACTAATATAATAAAGCTGAAGAGTTTGTTTGTTTGTTTGAACGCGCTAATCTCAAAAACTACTGGTGAAGTTGAAAAAATATTTTTGTGTTGGATAAACCATTTATCGAGGAAGGAATAACATCACGCTGCGACTAATAGCAGCGAAGAAACATTGAAAAATGCGGGGAAAACGGGGTAAATTAGTCACTATTCCACGCGGACGGAGTCGCGGGCACAGCTATTCTTAAATAGACAGAGTAAAGTATTGTATACTAATTTGCCGCCTTTTTTGCACTAACGCAAAACACTTCACAAGGCCCTCAACAGGTAAAAAAAAGCGCAAACACCAATCTCAAACCAAACCCAACTTCTGGCCAATTAAAGTCAGTTCCGATTGAAAGTGCAAAACATCGATGAAAAGGCAAAAAACCGTCGCAGCCCAACACTAGGACACGGTCTAATTGCCACCGCCTTTTCTGCGATCTGCAGGGGATTTGTCATTTGTATCTTGTTTCAGAGAAACTATTTTATTTTCCAACAGAGACTGACAGTAAGTATAGGATGGACAGTATTAAAGCCTATTTGTCGCGTCTTCTTGAACGAGACAAGTATTCGACTCCTATCAATATTATAAGTTGTAAATGATTTTCTAAATAAATAAATAAATATCACTGGACAATACACACCAATCACCTAGTCCCAAATTAGGCAATTTAAAGCTTGTGCTATGGGTACTAGACAACCGGATAAACCTACTTATATCTAGATAAACATCCAAGACTCGAGAGCAAACATTCGTATTCATCATACAAAAATCTGCTCCGACCGGGGATCGAACCCGGGACCTTAAGCTTCACAGTCAGTTTCTCTAACCGCTAGGCTATCCGGCCATCGAATGGGCAAAAATATCACTCAAATTGTCAAAATTGGTGTGACGTAATTGTATTTTTGTGTGGTATCGGGATATAATAATGCTTCTCCATTTCTGTCGTAAGAGGCGACTAAGGAAATAGGTTTAGGTACGCTTTAGGCGACAGCCTTACAATCTGTCACTATTATGCTACCTATTCCATCTGTTTTCAAACCTAAAAATATTCTAGAACTGGCTGCGGAGCGTGAAATAGTCATAATCATGGTTTTTTCCATGTCACGCTTCGTATGCTCTGCCTACCCCATTTGGGAACACAGGCGTGATTGTACGTAGGTATGTACTTCACGTTCGTTCCACTTCTAGCAGAGTTTAGTTTTTAGTTGGCAGCTTTTTACGGACAAGTTGGTAACCTATCGCCTAAAATATACATTAACCTTCTCCGTCGCTCACGACACGGCAGAAAAGAGGTGTATTCTAACCCCACACTTAATTTATTTGTATATGCCCTAACCCTACACAATAGATCATCTCAACAATATTTCGTCGATTTCTAAGACAATTTCGTAACAGCATCAACGGTTGATCCATCATGGGCTCGACAGTGTTTTGTTTACGCTGTGAATGATGACTCTCTTGATTTATGTAGCGAGTGTAGGATGATGGCTTTAGGGGTAGAGTGAAGTCACAGAACAAATACTCGTACAGCAGTCGATCTAGTTTATGTGTGGAAATAACAAAATCCGTAAGTTTATAAAGGTTTTTTAGTCTGTGAATATAGAACCTAAGCATTATATGCAGTAGTTGTAGTAACGCACACGACGCGCAAATTAGTCTGACGCACAATGCATAAAATCCATGGAGACTTTTTGTGCGCCGCAGACTCGATCACACTAAAAGTGTGCCGTCTGCGTTGCACCTAAGGCGACCGCCGAGCGTAAAGCCCGTCACAGACTACGCATATACGATAATATTTTACGTACATACATACCGTCATGCCTCTTTTCCACAAGGGTAGGCAGAGACCACTTTGTTCCACTTTCTACGATCCTGACATACCTCTTTTGCTTCATCCACGTTCATTAGTTTATTCATACATGCTCGCCGATTTCGGGTACTCTTGACCTGACCTGTATCTGAAACGTCTGCGATTTGGTCACGGAACGTCCGTCTAGGTCTTCCCCTCCCGACACATCCATTCACACTTCCAGCATAGATCTGTTTAGTCAATCTTCTTTCATCCATCCTCTCTACATGACCAAACCAGCTAAGCATACTTCTTTCTATTCTAGTCACGATATCTACTTTCACACGAGCTCGTTCCCTTATTTCTAATTCTTTCTTTCAGTGATACACCTTCCATACTTCTTAACGCTCTCATAATTTTTAACTTAAACCCTGAAGAATATTCTAGATGTGGCCACAAATCGTGAAATAGTCATGGTTTTGTCTATGTAGCGTTTAGTGTGCTCTGCCTACCTCATTTGGGAATACATGCGTGATGATATTGTATACTCTATACTGTATTTGACACAGAAACTAAATTGCCGCCTACAAACTTGCCAAGTGATGTTACTATGTCGAGCGAAGTTGCAAATGGAGTTTTGAATGTAGCAGCCAATCGAAAAGTTGTGAGAGTTATTTTGTCCAATCAGAGAGCGCCGTTGTTCTGTTCGGAGAGTTATTTCAACCAATCAGAGCGCTCCGATGTACCCACTGCTGATTAGATAACGTTTTTGTTGGAGTTCTACGCTCCAGGTTCAGATAGAAAACTGACCCATTTAATTTACATTGTTTGGTTTTCATTTCTTTTACAAACTATGATAGTTTAAAACTACAAACGCAATGACAGCGGAAATGGGGCGGCGCGGTGGTCTTACGGTAAGGTAAAAGTACCAATGCTCGACGCCTAACGCCCAATAGATGACACCCATCTGTCACCTGTCTTACTATGACATACGGCTGCATGTGCTAAGTATTGGGTCAGTGTCGAGCACAGGGGCGTTTACCTTACATATATGTATAACCACGGATCAGAATAAAGAAGGTTGGATAGGCAAAAGTCGCACTTTTGTTTGAAAACCAGCGTCGCCACCTGTCTCCCACCAAAGAACTCCACTACATCAACAATAATAATAGATACACAATTACGCACACTAATGCACGTAGAATAAAGAGCTGCAATTGGTTCGCACACTGCGGCGAAAGTGCGTACGTACGAGACAACTACCCGCACAAGATTCACTACAAACTCAAGTCCGGCGAGGCCGCGATCGAGTTGAAGAAGCGTGTTTATTTTGATTGCTTCGTTATCCATTGCGCGTCAAATGTTTCTTCACCCGAAATATTTGCGTACTTCAACAGCAATGTACATTTTCTGTGTCTCTTGGCGTAATTGTTGTTTCTACTTAGAATTTCATAATTAAAAATAGTTTTTTCGAAAAATATACTATAAAACGAAGGTTCTATGCTTATCGGTGAATATAAATTACTCCTTGCTTGGTACTTGACGCCTGACTCTTTAACCTACTCGTAACAATCGTACAATACGGCATTTTCAAAGGATTTTAGCGCAGCTCCGCACGGCGATGCAAACATCATGCCACTAAACAAGTATGAACGCGTGGTTCTTAAAGTATGACCCTCTGATCATACCTGTGGTGCGCCTGCCGTGCGCATATTGCCAATCCAACCTACTTTATCTAATCCGTGTGTATAACCATACATACATACAATCACGCCTATGTTCCCAAATAGGCAGAGCACACGAAACGTGGCAGATATAACCATGATTACGACTATTACACGCTTCGCAGACACTTCTAGCATAATTTTAGGTTTGAAAACAATGGAGGAGGTAGTAAATTGTGACAGGTTGCTAGCTTGTCGCCTAAAACATACCTAAACCTATTTCCTTAGTCGCCTCTTACGACATCCACGGAAGAAATTGACAAGTGATATTTTATACCTACCGACACAAGACAGGATTTTCGTGTGTGTACAAAATAGTGTCAAATGTACAAATAGGTATATAGCAAAAACTAAGGGATTAAAATCCTTGGCAAAATAAAGGTTAAAGACAATTTGGCTTGAGTGACAGCCCTGCATTTATCACGTTGAGAACGGTCGCAGTCGACAACCCTAACTCGATATTGATAGCCATTTGGACTAGAGGACCGTTACGTTTTATAAAACACATAAATAGTGAAATTCTGTGTGGTGTCGGAATAGAATAACAGTTCTCGATTTTTCCGTGGACGTCGTTAAGAGGCGACTAAGGTAGCAAAACCATAAGTATTTCACGTTTCGTGGCCACTTCTAACAATTTTTTTTAGGTTCTGTGTTGGTAGGTATAATAGTAACAGGTTGCTAGCCTGTCGCCTAAAGCAAACCTAAACCTATTTCCTCAGTCGCCTCTTACGACATCCACGGAAGAAATGGAGAGGTGTTATTCTATTCCGACACCACACGGCAACATATTTTAACTGCTAATAAGTAGGTTTCTGCGTTTTTTCACCGCAACATTATTTACCCGCTGTACCATCAAGGCCCAAAAAGGACAGAGTATTTTTAATCTACTTTATTCAATAACGCAGAATTTCTACGGCCCTTTAAGACCGAGTATGGGTTTTGTCGCATAAATTCTTCGGTATACACGATACAAAATAGTTATTTGAATTCCGACTGCCAGGGTTCCTTGGGATGTGGCAAAAACCTTTAAAAATCGATAGATTACTGAAATCCGTTTTACTATAAAATGTTTTAAGCTTTCGCGATTCTTTCGACGTTTCACCCGCGTTACAGTGACCGTGGTCACGAGTAGACATTCGTTTTATATCACTATAGCTTTTGCCGGCGGCTTCGCCCGCGTGGAACTCGGTTATATTGCGGTATAAAGCACAACTATAAGAAAACTTCTCGTTTCAAACGACACACAGCGCTATCGATCTATCGATCAGTCATCGATCGATATCGATTTATCATCGATCGATATCGATTTATCAAGCAAACTATATTTTTGTTTTTCCTCGGGAACATCATTTTTTCCGGAACAAAAGTAGCCTATTATTTAATCCGGACTTCTATCTTTATGTCTGCAAAATTTCAAAGCAATCGGTTTAGTAGTTACGGCGTGAAAGTGGAACAAACAAACAAACAAACTCACATTCTGACTTATAATATTAGTATATTAGTAAGAATGAGTGAGTCTCACGGTAGTTTTGTGTTTAAAATGGATTACTTGAACTCTTAACGAATTGAAGATGTTTTTTATAGAACAGTGAAGTCTGAAGAAAAAAACTTGAAGCAAGATAGATGGATGGATGGATGGACTGATTCGTTCCCCTCATGTTGCATGCGGTAACTAAATAAAATAATGAAAAATAATAGGAAAATTAAGAAACAACTATTTTATCATTTTCAGTTTCTTCTTCATATTAGACTAAGTAAATAAGTGACTGACACAAAAAAGTATTTAAGTAGATTAAAAAATAATAAAAAAAAAAGACAATGGCGTCTAACATAGACGTCAGTGTCAAGTGAGGTAGGCAGAGCACACGAAACGTGACATAGACAAAACCACGATTATGACTATATCACGCTTCGCAGCCACTTCTAGCATAGTTTTAGGTCTGTAAAGATGGAAGAGGTATTATAGTGACAGGTTGCTAGCCTGTCGCCTAAAACATACCTAAACCTATTTCCTTAGTCGCCTTTTACGACAAGAAATGGAGAGGTGTTATTCTATCCCGACACCACACGGCAAAAAAGACAATAAAAAAGTAAAAAGACAATGGCGTGTAAACATAGACGTCAGTGTCATGTGAGGTAGGCAGAGCACACGAAGTGAGACAAACAAAACCATGACTATGAATTTTGCATGTCATATCCACTTTTAGGGTAATTCTAGCTTTAAACTTAGACGGAAAAGGTAATAGTGATAGGTATGTGGTGTCGAATTTAGAACAATACTTCTATTTCTTCCGTGGATATCGTAAAAGACGACACGAAATCGATAACACCTGTCATTATCCGTACCAATATAAATAAATGTGAAAGTGTGTTTGTTTGTTTGTTTGTCCATCTTTCTCGGCTAAACGGAGCGATGGATTGACGTGATTTTTTAGGCAGAGATAGTTTAGGGCACGGAGAGTGACATAGGCTACTTTTTATCCCGGTAAAAATTGATGTTCCCGAGGGAAAACAAAAATATAGTTTGCGTGATAGATCGATATCGATCGATGATAGATCGATATCAATCGATAACCGATCGATAGATGATAGATCGATGGCCCCGTGTGTCGTTTGAAACGAGAAGTTTTCTTATAGTTGTGCTTTATACCGCAATATAACCGAGTTCCACGCAGGCGAAGCAGCGGGCGGAAAGCTAGTTCCTTATAATAGTGAATAAATTTCAACGACTCGATACAATCACCAATTATCCACGGAACCCTTCCTATCCTTCTTTCCCCAGGTATGGAATAACTCGTCAATACTCCCGAATATTTTCCTAACGTATATTTACGGGCCTTGCTTCCATGGGACATTCGGCGCCTTAAAATAGCAGGACAAAAGGTCATCGAATTCCCTCAGATCTTTTGTTGGTAGAGCGGCGGAGTTTAGCGTAATAGCGACGCAATTATTTTTAAACTTACCGTAGTAAAGAAGAGTTGTTATTAAGAATAGTCTAAAGATTTCCCACTACTGCAAGGTTAGCACAGCTACATGCGACTTGTCTCGCGCGCAGGTTAGACTACCCGTCATTTTCTGACGTTTCTAGTTAGACAGTGACAGGTATAGTCTATCTCGCGCGCATCTCTACTCGCGCCCTGTCGTGCTAAGCCGGCTGAACACAGGCTTATTCTCAGTTTGAGAAGACTAGGGCACAGACTACAGAGTCAGATTTGGAACTTCACATACAACATTGAATTATTTTGTCGCTAGAGATATGTTTTAAGGGTTTTCTTTGACAGAAAAGCTCGAGGTAAATATCAAATTCGATTTCGAACATAAATTCCTAAAAATTCAGAGGGGCAAGCCCCGGATAAGAGGCCACCATGTCTCTACATGAGAAGCCACAGGTCAAACCGTTTAGGCGATAGTGACTAGTGAATTTTACTTTCAGTGCCCAAGCAAAAACACATTTTTCATAGCTGTCATCTCGGACCGGAAAAAAATGTATGAGACTGTGCATAATTAGGCATTAGTACGTGATTCTTCACGAACCTGTTTCCTTAGTCGCCTTTTACGGCATCCACGGAAGAACTGAAGATGTGTATTTCAAACCCGGGATGATTTATAACAACCCAAAATTCGCGAAAAGACAACCTATATTCAGCACAAAAACATTCCCAACAAATCGTATTTCCCGATAGCCGTTAACTTTCCAAAACTACCCGTCCGGGACCAGACAGCCGCTTCAGACCTAATCTGAATATCTCAAAGTTTACTTCGGCACAGTTTGGGCACTCGTGGCCAATTCCATTACAATCGCAAAGGGCCCCAAAGTTTACGGCCATATTGTAACCTATTCGATTGGGTTCCGTTTAATTGGGAGGACCAAAGACATATTGAAATGGATACCGCGAGTTCCTATTCGTAAAACCAAGCGTGCGTTTTCTCTACCTACTGTAACGTCATGGCGCTTTAGTGATGGGAATTAACAGTCCAAGTAAACCGATTCAAAAGTGATGCCATGCCGTCTTATTCAAGTTGTTCTGTCTCTAGGCAGTTAAACCTAATTTAAGTGGTACAAAACTAAATTAAATGACGTCAAAGGAAGAGCATTGCTCTCCCTTTTGGCACGCGAAGTTCAGTCAGGGAATCTGAATGTTTAGCAGGTTGACCGCCTTCATAATTTGTTCGCATTATAGGACAAACTTCACCATGAAGTTCAATATTGAGTATTTATGTCATGCAACTGGCTGGAAATAGTAATAAGGCCAATTTTAGAAGTATCTCAACCTGCTAAACATCCAATTTCCCTGACTGTACGTACACTTAAGTCGTCTATTTCGATATAAGTCTGTGGGGAGGACTGATTGTACGGACACGGCAGCCATCTTGTGTTTAATTTTATAGTTGACAGTCCGCCATTTTGTCTAATACTTTGCCTATTGTCTTCCCTCAGGTCCCCACACTAGTATTTCCAAATTAGCACGAACCGATTAAAGCATATTTTTATTTTTATTACTTTCGAGTTATAGTAACAAGTTGCTAGCCTGTCACCTAAAACATACCTTAACTTATTTCCTAATCGCTTCCATCGCATTACCCGTATAGTGCCGGGTCTAGAATAACACCTCTCCATTTCTTTTGTGCGTGTCGTAAGAGGCGACTAAGGACATAGGTTTAGGTATGCTTTAGGCGACAGGCTAGCAACCTGTCACTATTATACAACCTCTTCCATCTGTTTTCAAACCTAAAATGATGCTAGAAGTGGCTGCGATGCGTGATGCAGTCATAATCATGGTTTTGTCTATAACGTATTTCGTGTGATCTGCCTACCTCATTTGGGAACACAGGCGTGATTGTATGTATGTATGTTCCTTATATTCTGACCGAGTAGCCTTCACATCGTTTTACGTTAGACTTAATTCTCTCCTATCAAACAAATTCATATGAAATGATAACTTTGTACAGCCATTATTGTGTGTGTTTTGTTATCTTAATGCGAATCTTTACACGCTTATTATCATCGTAACAAATGGAGATAATGGCCCAAATTAGAGTTAAAAGGTTACACAATTTGACATTTTATTGCGTTTCATTTCTAAAAGGTTGTCGTAGGTTGTTGTATTACTATCGCACCAATTTATTCCTGACCCATCAATGAAATAACACGCAGATACTTATTATCACGCCTGTAGTTCCAAATGAGTTAGGCAGAGCACACAAAACGCTACAATTGCTACATAGACGAAATCATAAATAAATATCAAATAACACTGGACAATTCACACCAATCACCTAGTCCCAAAGTAGGCAATTTAACGCCTGTGTTATGGGTACTAGACAACGGATAAAATTACTTATATATAGATAAACATCCAAGACTCGAAAGCAAACATACGTATTCATCATACAAACATCTGCCCCGACCGGGGATCGAACCCAGGACCTTAAGCTTCACAGTCAGGTTCTCTAGCCGCTGGGCTATCCGGCCGTCAATGTATTTCACTATGTATTTCACGTTTCGTGGCCGCTTCCGGGCATTTATTTGATCGTTTCAACCGTCTCATTCATCTGGACACTTTTCTGAAAAGAGGCAGAACATTCAGATACCATCGTTTAGTCACTTATTAGAGGAACAGGAACTCTTAACAAATAGTCGAAAACGATATAAAAATCTCTAGCAGATGCATATGAGATCTAGCCAGATGAATGAGACGGTTGAAACGCTCGAATAATCGCCCTTCCAGCATATTTTTTTAATTTTTAAGTTGGCAGGCATTATTTGGCAGTGGGCATCTTATGGCTGAAATGATAATGATGAAAGAGGATAAATATTCGGGCGTTCGATCCGCTGTCATTATTCTCAATACTTTTTTTATCAGATTCTTTAGGAAATGTGTACTTAATAGTCTAGTGTGTACCTATCTATAAGGCACAGATACTATATAACACACTTAGTGTACCAATTTCTTAAGAAATCTGTTAATAAAAGTGTTGAGAATAGTGACAGCGATTCAAACGCCCGAATATTTACCCAAGAGTAACTTAATCCAACGGAAATTTAATGTTTTTCACAATATAAAATCTCTGTTAAAATCGTACATAATGTCGTGTAGACGTTTCATAATGAAACCGCGTAACATTTTCTAAGCGTTACATTTCAATCCTACATTTCCAGACGTTTTTAAACATCTTTACAAATCAGAGACTCCCGTAATATCTTAATTAGTACACAACAAAAAGGCTAATTAAAAATGAGCTAAATGAGCGCCGAGTTTGCTCTGAGGTTTCTGGATTTGTAGAATCTGGTTCGTATTAAAATGTGTTCGGACTTTAGATCTCAAATTAAACCGTTAGTTAATCAGGGTTGTGGCATTGTGACTTTATTAGGTCCTTACTTATGAAATTGTCGATTTTTCTTGAGTTCTTCTTACTATCGCAACTTCCATAACATAATCATACAGATTTTTAACCATTTTCTTCACCATATAGATTTTTAACTGAGACCAAAGAATCTATACTTATATTATAAAGCGGAAGAGTTTGTTTGTTTGTTTGAACGCACTAATCTCAGGAACTACTGGTCCGAATTGAAAAGAACTTTTTGTGTTGGATAGACCATTAATCGAGGAAGGCTTTAGGCTATATGTATAACATGACGCTGCAACCAATAGGAGCGAAGAGACACAGCAAAACGTTAAAAAAACGGGGGAAATTGCCCAAAGTCACTATTCCACGCGGACGGAGTCGCGGGCACAGCTAGTTTATTAATAAAACAACAAAAAAATCAATTTCATTTATGTTTCCGAAACTTTTTATCTTTAATTGCAATAATTAATTGAATTAATTGATTAATATTTTTAAATCAAATTGATTCTCATAGTTAGTTTATAAGTGTCTTTAAACACGGACATACATAAGTTTAATAATGCTAGCATTTTTGGTTCATTGATACATAATCGTACTTACATCATCTTTATCCGTGTGGTGTCATTATAACACCTCTCCATTTCTTCCGTGGATGTCGTAAGAGGCGACTAAGGAAATAGGTTTTGGTACGCTTTAGGCGACAGGCTATCTAGCAACCTGTCACTATTCTACCTCATCCATCTTTGCAAACACCTTTGCTAGAAGTGGCTGCAAAGCGTGATATAGTCATAATCAAGGTTTCGTCTATGTCACGTTTAGTATGCTCTGCCTACCCCATTTGCGAGCGTGATTGTATGTATGTATGTATCTTTATCCGTGTGGTATCAGGTTTAGAATAAACACCTCTCCATTACTTCCGTGGATGTCGTAAGAGGCGACAGGCTAGCAACCTGTCACTATAATTATATCTGCCAACTCAAAACGTGAAATAGTCATGGTTTTGTCTATGTAGCGCTTCGTACGCTCTACCTACCCCATTAGGGAATACACGCATGATGTATGTATGTATGTACAAACCCTACACAGTTTGTAATAAATGTCCTGATTCTGATTCTAGTTCTTTTATAGTATACTAGTAGTTAAATTCGGGGTGATACAGAAGAGATCTTGTTAGCCACAGCCCGCATTCCAATTTATAGCTTTTTACGTTGAAAATTGCGAAGTCCTACTATTTTTCCTATCGTCATATTTTGGAAAAATCAAACAAAATCTTTATAAATTGTAGCCTATGTGCTATTCTGATGTATAAGCTACATTACTGTAAAGTTTCAATAAAATACATTCAGTAGTTTTTGCATTAAAGAGTAACAAACATCCAAACATCCAAAGTTATGTTTGTTGCTCGCACCACATCCAGCGTCGGCTTCATCAAAAGTTACAGGTTGATCTAAAGTTTCCGTCGCTTTCTTTTTTGTTTAATTTGTGAACGAGTAAGTAGGCCCCAGTTAATTCCGCTAAAAGTTTCGAATATTAAAGTTGTGTTTGCGTCTATGGCAAGGCATTCGAAATGGAAAAAGTTTTTCAAGAGCGCCCTCTTCATTTTAAACGGGTTCCTTTTTCGACTTACTTATAAAATAGAATATATAAAACTGACTTTCCGCCCGCGGCTTTGCCCGCGTGGAATTCGGTTATATTGCGGTATAAAGCACAACAAAACATGTTTATATTCGATTGCAATATTTTACCTTGTTTTAAACGACACACAGCGCCATCTCCAATCCAATATCAAGCAAACTATATTTTTGTTTTCCCTCGGGAATATCAATTTTTCCGCGATAAAAAGTATCCTATTATTTAATCCGGACTTCTAACTTTACGCCTGCAAAATTTCAAAGCAATCGGTTCAGTAGTTACGGCGTGAAAGCGGACCAAACAAACAAACAAACTCGCTTTCCGATTTAAGGATTGATGTGGTGTCGGGTTTCGAATAGCTCATCCCTTTCTGTCGTGGATGCCGTAAGAGGCGACTAAGGAAATAGGTTAAGGTATTCATACATACATCAATTCACGCCTGTATTCCCAAATGGGGTAGGCAGAGCACCCAAAACGCTACACAGACAAGACCGTGACTATTTCAAGTTATATGGCCACTTCTTCGATATTATTTAGGTTTTAAGGTGGCAGGTGGTGGGTTGCTAGCCTGTCACCTAAAATATTCTTTAACCTATTTCTGTGGCAAAAACAAGTGTTAAATATACTTAACCAAAAAAGTAAAGCTCTGTTCTCAAGGGTGTCATTTCTCCCCACGGTACCCTAGCCCCGGTGGGCGAGCGGGGTAAAAAGTAGAAAATACTTGGAACAAGCTGTAACATGAAACGTTCATAATTTAATTCTCGTCTGTCAGTATTAACTGAAACTGAAGAATTTAGGAAGTTACATTTCTTTTTAATGTTAAGGAAATAGAAAATGAGTAGCGATATCCTTGTGAGCTATTTTTGGCTTGGAAACGTGTAATAATGTTCACCTTTTAAACAAGGTAAGAATTCAGTTTCTTTCTTTGAAGCGTCTTAAGTACATACATACATACATACATAGAGCACACGAAACGCTACATAGACAAAATAAGGCTTGCTCCACATTTTGTAGCCACCTTTAGTTTAATTTTAAGTTTAGAAACAGATGACGGAGGTACAATAGTGACAGGTTGCTAGCCTGTCGCCTAAAACATGCTTAAATATAGTCGCCTCTTAGGACATACACGGAAGAAAAGGAGAGGTGTTATTCTAATCCCAACGACACTACAAGAGAAGATAGATATGGTACGAGTATATCTGTAACTCAGTGTGGTGTCAAGACTAAAATGACACTATTTCTTCCGTAAATATCGGAGGTGAATAAGGAGATAAGTAAGGTAGGTATGCTTTATACGAGGGCCTAGCAAGCAGAGAGCTGCTTACCCCATTTGGAAATACAGGCGTGAAGTGCATATTCCACGGCCGAATAGCCCAGCGGGTAGAGAACCTGACTGTGAAGCTTGAGGTCCCGGGATCGATCCCCGGTCGGGGCTGATGTTTGTATAATGAATACGAATGTTTGCTCTCGAGTTTTGGATCTTTATTTATATGACTATGTTTATCCGTTGTCCCACTCATAATACATGCATTAAATTGCCTAGAAATCGCCTAGTTTGGCACTAGGTGATTGGTGTTTATGTATATCGTCCAGTGATATTTATTTATTTTTGTTTGAGTACTTTTGCAATAGAATCAGCCTGAAATACTAGTAATCACCTAATCACACTGCCACAATCCACACTAAATGAAAATTCACTGGAACACGATACGACATTAGAGGCTTTTATCAATTTATATTGGGAACTCTCAATATATTTTCCTTCCAATAATTTTTTAAAGATCCCAAAAGTACATTCTCCAGATTTGAACCCGCGCGGTCGGCCGTCCGACCCGACAGGTCAAACCACCGCGCCACCACGCCTCCCGATCCCACTCCGAAATACTTATACACTTCCGAAGTTCCATCGAACCCGTCAATCTGAGCAAGCTAACCCCAAAAGGGTAGAGTTAGGGTAGGGTCGTACAACGATCCGGAGCTTGTTTGGACTTGTTAGTCTTGTCTGATTTGGCCCCAATAGTGTCAGCTTAAAGTTTATGTTGTCTCCTATACTTAAATTAGCGGGAATATTTGAAGCCGTTCCAACGTAGCCCTTTATGTTTGAAACTGAAGTTTCATAATAACGGTCAGCGATTTGTTAAAGGGTGTAGGAACATACGTAAGCGCTTAACTATCTTAAATCTTAAGGGTACCAGTTAGTAGATTAGAGAAGATTAATTTATTAATTTGTTTGAAAATCACAAAATACCTAGTTGAAAATAACTGTAAATTCCTGGATGTAAGGATATTATTGGACCAATCAATCGATCGTCGATTGACAGCATCGATCCACGTCGATGGATGTCGATCGACTGCTTTAATTGATCGACGCATACCGTTCGAGTAACCCGGTTACCCGTCGACGGCATCAGTCAAACTTGATCGTTTTAAGCATCATCGAATTCATTTTGCCATCGATCTATACCTACCACCGATTGACGATCGACAGATTTCACATATTCAAACGTATGCGAAGTCTGCTTATGTCACAATGGTTTATGCCAATACGTATGCTTATACTGGTTATGCGAAACGAAATCGCTTGTATCCCAAAAACTGACACCGGAGGTAGGTCGATACAAGAGATACCGAAAACCTTTACTGATGTCATGTACCACCGGTGTCGGTGTGACCTCCGATTTTTTGGACACCCTGTATACATCGTCATGTATGTAAATAAGCAGCTATTCTAATCGCTTCAACACTATAGCTACAAATTGTCGCATTCCGAGCAATATCCTGGACTATGTCGCAGCAAAAATACCGCAATTACATTCCGAGGCGATCCTGAATTTTAATTGTGGAGGGAACATTAAATTAATTAATTGAGATTCCTGAATGCTTTGTTTCTTATTTAACAGAAGTCGAGCGTTGTAACTAAGGATTGAATTGGAAACATTTTGTCCTCAGGATTTCTGGGGTACAAATAGATTTGAACAACGATTTGAGAGATATTTGTTTATAAAAAACGGAAATCACGTAACACGTGAAAAAAACAATAGATTAAGACAGTTATGAGTCTAAAGGCGTTGTTTTTTGTTATAAATTATTAAATTTCATAGTGTTTTTGCCAGCTTTTGCTATTCAAACTTTTTTTATCGCATATTAAGAGACCCGAGCCTACATTCAATCAAGCAAATTGATAACTGTGCCACTTTGAACCTTTTCATAATGAGTTTCATATTGCTTCGATTAGTAGATATTATGGTACGTCACAGTGACATTTCTTGTGAAAAGGTACAAATTGGCACAGTTATCAAATTATTTTACTGTAGGTACATACAATCACGCCTATGGGTTAGTCAGAGCTCCAGACATGGACAAAACCATTACCATTTCACGTTTTGTAGCCACTTAGTATAATTACATACATAAAAGCAAATAAGAACACTCTCGACTGATATAACTTTCAAACAAAAAAAACCGCATTAAAATCGGATCATCCGTTTGGGAGCTACGATGCCACAGACAGACACATACACATTTACACACACACACACACACACACACACACACACACAGAGACACGTCAAACTTATAACACCCCGTCGTTTTTGCGTCGGGGGTTAATGAAAGGGGCATAACAGTGACAGGTTGGTAGCCTGCCGCTAAAACACACTTAACTTATTGCCTTAGTCGCCTTTACGGCATCCACGGAAGAAAGGGAGAGGTGTTATTCTAAACCCGACAACACACGGGGTTTGGTTACATCCCGTAAAGCTAAGCGTCCACAGGTCCGCATCGCACGCATCGGACGCATCGGATTCAATCAGATGTATGGCGAAATGCGATGCGTACGATGCGGCCAGGTGTACGCACTTGTATGAGTTTCTCTACAAAGAATACTACAATCCGTTGCGTGCGATACGTCCGATGCGTACGATACCGACAAGTGGACGCTTAGCATAAAAGGACGGCGGCGCTGTTGCGTTTTTCCTTAATTCTTTATCTTTACTAATATTATAAAGCTGAAGAGTTTGTTTGTTTCTATGTTGGATAGACCATTTATCGAGGCTTTAGGCTGTATAACATCACGCTGCAACCAAGAGGAGCGAAGAAACTGCCAAATGTGGAGAAAAACGGGGAAAATTAAAATTACCCAAAGTCATTATTCTACGCGGACGAAGTCGCAGCACCGCTATCCATCATAATACGTTTCTGCTTGACGACGACTAACATTGTACGAATACGTAACTCTTAGTGCGCGGGTCCGACACACACTTGGCCGGTTTTTAGGGTTCCGTACCCAAAGGGTGAAAACGGGACCCTATTACTGAGACTTCGCTGTCCGTCCGTCCGTCCGTCCGTCACCAGACTGTATCTCAAGAACGGTGGTATCTATACAGTTGAAATTTTCACAGATTATGTGTTTGTATGATCACTATTAACACAACAAATAATAATAATAATGAAGGGTAGCTCCTTTAAAAGGGTCACATTTTCTCCTTTGTCGGCAGTCAATCTTAAGGGTAGCTTGGAAAAAACCTGTTTTTTTGTTTTTGGTACGAAACCCTTCGTTCGCGAGTCCGACACACACTTGGCCGTTTTTTTTTTAATAAAACGCCTATAATATCTCAGCCCTATCAAATCGCCAGTGACTGTTAAACTCGGAACAACAAAGGAGCCATTCTGCTCATTCCTCGCTTCTGTCATCAGTTTGGCTATTACGGGAATCGCCCGCCTGAGTGCCCTATTGTGTCTGGAGTCAATGAGCTGTCCTTTTCGGGGCTCCTTTTAACGTTTTTTTGTTTATAATTTCACTTACTTCATCTACATTAAGCCTACACGAGTCAGGAGTTTTTTTTTTTCTGTGGCTGTTGTAAGAGGTGACTAGGTTTACATGACTATGTTGTAAGCGACAAGCTAGCAACCTGTCATTATTATATATTTTTTCTGTAATGTTTAAGTATGTAAAAATATGTTACAGCTAAGCATGAATAGTTTAAGGTATATTTTAGACGACGGGCCCGTAACCAGTCACTACCTATGATATCGCATTCATCTGGAACCAAAAAAATATGCTGAAAATGGCAGCAGAACGTGAAACAGTCAAGGTTTGTGTATGTAGCGTTTTGTGTGCTCTACATAATCCATTTGGGAATACAGCCATAAAGTATTATGGAATAAAGTAAAATTATGCTAGAAGTGGCTGCGAAGCGCAGTGAGAAAAATTCATAGTTGTCTATGTAGCGTTTCGTGTTCTGCCTATCTATACTAATATAATAAAGCTGAAGAGTTTGTTTGTTTGTTTGTTTGTTTGATCGCGCTAATCTCAGGAACTACTGGTGCGAATTGAAAAATTATTTTTGTGTTGGGTAGACCATTTATCGAGGAAGGCTTTAGGCTATATAACATCACGCTGCGACCAATAGGACCGAAGAAACAGTGGAAAATGTGGGAAAAACGGGAGAAATTTGTCACTATTCCACGCGGACGGAGTCGCGGGCACAGCTAGTGAGTGTATAAAGTATCTTCATAAATCATTGGCCCAGTATATAACAGCGAAATAAACCTCAGCTCAAAAACCATATGCCCACAAGTGGAACTTAACAGCGTGGTTATTAAAACCAGATCGTTTCAAAGTAATCCAACAATCGTAAAGTGAATATTTAAAGTTGCAGAAGTACAAACTCTGGAAGCAAGTCTTAAGTATAATTTGGATATGCTTATCGTGAAATTTAATCTACAAAAGGATTGTTCGAAAACCAGTGAGTTATTCCCTAACGTAATTAACTAACTTATCGACGAGTTAATTAATTACGTTAGAATACCTGCTTACTACAGGCTAGCAACCTGTCACTATTGTACCTGCCACCTCAAAACATAAATATTATGACAGAAGTGCCCACCAAATGTGAAATAGTCATCGTTTCGTCTATGTAGCTTTTTATGTGTTCTGCCTACCTCGTTTGGAAATACAGGCGTGATTGATTGTACTTGTACCTTTATACACGGTGATTTTTAATCCGTGATCAGGAACCCGAAAATATTAACATATACCCTAAATTGAACTAATTAAGCGAGGTCTCACGCAATTCCTTCTATGTTTAATTAATTAAAAGTTAAAACTTAATTGAAAAGAATTACCACTGAATACAAATGGTCATCCTACATGAACATGACGACGTCATGTGCCATCGCATCGCTAAGGCGGGAAATTTGACGGATCTTAAAGTTGCGACCACACCAATGCTTAAATAAAACCGGCCAAGTGCGAGTCGGACTCTCGCACTGAGGGTTCCGTAAACGATACGTAAGTAAACCATACCGTGATGTAGCTTACAGCCATCGCCATCTAGTGACAGATTTTCGAACTAATGATAAGTTTTTATTTTTATTCATTAAAAAAAAACTACTAAGTAGATTTTGTTCAAACCAATTTTCGTTGGTAGTTTTTATGGTAATGTACATCATATATTTTTTTTACATTTATCACTCTTTTATTTTAGAAGTTAGAGGGGGGGAGACACAACTTTTTCAACTTTGGAAGCGTCTGTCGCGCAAACGATACACTTTAGAAAATTATGATGTTAGAAACCTCAATATCATTTTTGAAGAGCTATCCATAGATACCCCACACGTATGGGTTTGATGAAAAAAATTTTTTGAGTTTCAGTTCCATGTATAAGGAACCCTAAAAAATTATTACTTTTTTTTAATTTTGTGTCAAAATGTTAATGCGGTTCACAGAACACATCTACTCACCAAGTTTTATTAGTATAGTTCTCATAGTTTCCGAAAAAAGTGGCTGTGACATACGGACAGACGGACGGACGGACAGACGGACAGACATGACGAATCTATAAGGGTTCCGTTTTTTGCCATTTGGCTACGGAACCCTAAAAACGGCGAGCATGCGTCAAAAACAGAGAGGTCACTGCGAATTCGTACCGTCGTCGCTTTTTAAGTATTAGTGTGGTCGCAACTTTATACGTCTTTTTTAAGCAATATGACAATGACAGTTACAAGTTATTACTCATAAATTATCAATTGCCAGTAAATTTGTAAAGAGGTTATAAGCTTTTCAGATACAAATTAGTAGAGTGACAAGGATTTTAGGATAAAAATTATCTCAAAATTAAAATAAGTTTGAAAAAAAAAACAAGTTCTTTTCATGTAGTTACGAGTTCAGCGTGATCGCCATCAATTACTGAGTTAGAAAAAATGGTACCTGATCACGGATTAGAAGTCACCGTGTACTTAAATGACGCCTGTATTACTGAATAAGATTTGCAGAGCACGCAAAACACTGCATAGACAAAAGTGATGATGATATCACGATTCAAAACCACTTCTACCATATTTTTTTTAGGTTTTGAGTAGGTAGGTATAATAGTGGCAGGTTGCTAGCCTGTCGCTAAAACACACTGAACCTATTTCCTTAGTCGCCTCTTACGACATCTACGGAGAGGTATTCTAACCGAACACCATACAGAAACCACCGCGAATTCATTCTACGTATTCTAGATGCAAAACGAGTCACAAAAAATCAGGCGTCCCTATAAAAGGGTCACATTTCCTCCTTTGTCGGCAGTCAATTTTTTAATAGAAGAATCTTCGGGACCCCACCTAAGGCGAGATTTAATAAAGCCCCTCCCAGTGACCTCAATTGGAGATTCTTACCATTTTTCAAGGGGTTTTTATTAAGATGTAAACTTTTGTTAAGCGAAGGCCATTGGAGGGATTTTTGCGTGAGATTTATAATTTCGGGAGCAACGATGGTTAAGTATATTGTACGTAGTGAGGTCTGAAATGTAAAGATTTTTTTAGAATTAAATGCGCTAAGATATTTATTATACACATACATAAATCACGCCTGTAAGGGTAGGCAGAGCATAAGAAACGCCACCCAGAGAAAACTACGATCATTTCACGTTTCGTGGCTTCTAGCATTCTATTTTAGGTTTCGATAATAATGACAGGTTGCTAACCTGTCGCCTAAAGCATACCTAAACCTATTTCCCTAGTAGCCTCTCACGACATCCCCGGAAGAAATTTAGAAGTGAACCTGAACGGTTATTCCATCCCGACACCACACATAATAATATTATTTTAAAAGCAAACTTATATCAACTCTAAAACAGTAGAAACAGCGTAACAGTACAGAATAGCACGAAGCCCCAGAAGCTCGAAATACGTTGTTTCAAAACAATATACTTGGAAATTGGCACTCCGCGCACGTGGAGCCACCAAAACATGTGTAGCGCCGCGCGCGCAGCCCACAGTTTACGGGACAGTACCCCAAGTGTTCATTACGATCAAAACACGATTCAAACGTGTCACACATTACGCAGATACGGTATTGGTATCTGAAGGGATATATACATACATACAATCACGCCTTTATTCCCAAACGGGGTAGGCAGAGCACACAAAACGATGACTATTTCACGTTTTGTGGCCACTTCTAGCATAATGTTTTTTAGGTTTTGAGGTGGCAGGTATAATAGTGACAGGTTGCTAGCCTGTCGCCTAAAGTATACCTTAACCTATGTCCTTAGTCGCCTCTTACGACATCCATGGAAGAAATGGAGAGGTGTTATTCTAAGCCCGACATCACACGGGTTCTGAAGGGATATCTTTTAATATTGTACCCTATACAATTCAATGGGCTAAAGCGTGTAGGTATATTAGCTCATTGAAATGTATAGAGAGCTATATCGTCAAATATTGAAACCGATGCGTTTCAACGCAGGCACTCATATTTTGATCGTAATGATGACACTAAACTTGGGGTACAGTATGGTAATCAACACTGCAAGAACTCAGAGCAAAGAGAAGACTGAACCGGTTTCTCCAATAAAAAAAGATATGTCAGAACAACACAAACCCAATCCCGAATGTGCTACGTTTCAATGTACATTAAAAATGAAGAGTAAAATTAAAAAAAACTTGTTATAAATTTATAGCACTGGAATTTTGAATTCATGTGCTCTGCCTACCCCACTTGGGAATACAGGCGTGAGAATTTGTATGTATATGTATGTATTAATTCAAAAAGTGATCTAAATCACTTCCAAGTGATCTAGTCTGGCACTTTGCCACGTTGAATTGCCAATCCTCATAAAAATAATGTATTGTAACGTAGTTCGTAAAATACTACAATTGAGTATTAAACTGAATTCAGTTGAAAATTAAGAGTATTTGGTAAATTTTATAGTATCCGGAACAATACTAAGCTTAGATATAACAGTATAGAACTAGCCCAGATGTTTTTGGCATCGTAACTTACCATGTGACTTGATTGTGGTCGAACACTAACCTGAAAAAGAAAAACTCGTTAGAATTTTTTTTCAAAGTTTAACATCCTTTTTCTTGTTTTATTATTGTACTTTCTGAATGCCTCTGCGGAATTTAGCTTAGAGCCTCCGTTAACTGCTGAAAGTGCCCCGAAGCGTCTGTATTATATTACCAAGGTACTGTATCCAGTATTCTTTATACCTCAGAGACCTGGACTCTAAAAGCGCGCACCCGGGCCAGAATCGACGCTTTTGAAATGTGGTGTTGGCGTAAAATGTTGGGCGTCTCATGGACGGAACACCGCACTAACGCTTCAATACTAAAGGAGCTAGACAGTCAACAATCTGCAGGCAGTGAATCCTTCAGTACTTTGGACACGTTGCCCGACGCCACCCAGATAATCTGGAGAAACTAATTGTTGTCGGGCAGATCGAAGGAAACAGGGGCAGGGGAAGATCGCCCACACGATGGACCGACACCGTGAAGGAGGTCTGCCAAGCAAACCTACAGGCATCGATCCGAAGAGCCGCAGATAGAGTGGAATGGAGAGCTCTAGTAAAACATGCTGCTAACTGCTGTCGCGACCCTCAGACATGAGGAATCGAGGAAGAAGAAGAAGAAGAAGTATGGTGTCGGGTTAGAATAAAACTTCTTCATTTCTTCCATAGGTTGGTAGACTGTCGCCTAAATCTTATCTTTACCTATTTCCTTAGACGCCCCTTAAGGTGGAATCAGACGGTTAATTTTTTGTTCATTTTCGTGCTTCATTCTACGTGTTTCGCTCAAAATGACACGTCTGAACGCAGAATGAACCAAAAGTGAACAGAAAAGAAATGAAGAAGGAGTAAATTTTTATGGTGTACATTCATTCGAGTGTCCACGGAAGAAGTTTTATTCTGATCCTGACACCACAATGGCATACGCAAAATATAATGTTACGATTTAATTTATTTTTTTTGTACCTTAAACCTAACACTGCTGTATTATCTACACACTTTTAATTGTGTTTTTTTATGTAATAAAAACTCCTGTGAATTGGGAATGCAGACGTGTGTCTTTATCATTTCTCATTTTACGTCTCTTTCATATCCGTACTGCTAGATCAATGTCGACTGCGGTTCTTGTATTGTTTTCATTCGGCGTTTGAGTTTCTTTGTAGCCGTAACCCGCGTCATCCGCTCGTATTGGCTCCAGAGCGAATATATCATTTTAATATTTTCTCTTGTTTTTGCTATTGCTTTTAGAGTAGTACTCGGGAGTTGCTATTATTGTTCACAGCAATCGGTATCCACTCTTCGTTGAATTTCATTTGGCAACTGTTTTTTTTACTGTGCACTTTTTGGATAGTTCAGGTCCTGTAGAATTCTGTAGGTTATGTTAGTTTTGTTGCAGTTCTGATGAATTTATAGTTCCAGAATAAAATCTGAGACATGAAACTATTACCAAATGGAACCGTTTGTGAAATGTGTAGGTATCGCTAAATTATATACAGTTTACAAATGCCATTGGCGATACTTCACTGGGATGTGTGGGGTTTAGTTATAGAAGCTTTGAATGTAGGTATATGCTTACTTTATAAAAAAATGCAGAACTTCATAAATACCAAAATGTCACAGCTCAAAGTTATTGAAAAAAGAAACTAATACCAATAAATAAAATGCACTACATCATAACATAGATAGACCATTTGACTATCGAGTGTCCTGCGTCCTTGGACAAAAGGTGACAATGTGCCATTAATTTGTAGTTGTCGTATTAGTATCCCAGATAAAAAGTACACTCTAATACTACTTCAAGTAGATACTGAAGATAAAGATGCCGTGGTAGCCCAGCGGTTCGACCTGTGGCCTCTCAAGCAGAGGGTCGTGGGCTCAAACCCCAAGCTCACACCTCTGAATTTTTCGGAATTTATGTGCGATATCGAATTTGATATTTATTCGGTGAAGGAAAACATCGTGAGGAAACCTACACACAGCGACGAAGTAATTCAGCGTTGTGTGTGAAGTTCCCAATCCGCACTGGGCCCGCGTGGGAACTATAGCCCAAGCCCTCTCGTACTGAGAGGAGGTCTGTGCCCTGCAGTGGGACGTAAGTATATAGGCTGATGATGATGATGATGAAGTAGATACTAATCTCATAAAGTCGCGAAACGTTAATCAGTCTAAAAACACACATTTTCGTGACCGCAAGCTTTCTCATTTTCGGTTAGTAATTGGCTGTGATATTTGATACAATCATTTGGTGATACATCACTCTTATCGTGGGCTCGATACAGACGGCCTGGGTGGCAGAAACTGCTTTCGTTACATTTAGGGTTCCGTCAAAAAAAGCGCGCTTAATAACGTTGATTTCTGTCTCGAGACTCTCCTAAACTGTTTTGAACTGAAGTTACAATTTATTATAGCATAGCTTAATTAATATTATCATATTATATCACGCTTCATTATATAATTAATATTATATCACGCGTCGCAGCTACTTCTAGCATAGTGTTATGCTAGAAGTGGCTGCGAAGCGTGGTATAGTCATAATCATGGTTTTGTCTATGTTACGTTTCGTGTGCTCTGCCTACCGCATTTGGGAACACAGACATGATTTTTTATTACATAAAAAACTCGTGTTACACTATTTATAGCTCAAAAACGGCTGGACTGATTTGGCTGAAAATTGGTGGGGAAACAGCCTAGAAGCAAGAGACAGATAAAGTATACTTATTGGCCCGTTCCCGGTAGGTTGGACGTATACAATGTAGGAAGCATCTAAGAAAATCCACCACACGGTCGATTTTCATGAGAAAACATAGTATGTATGTACGTGTATGACCCTCAGTCAAGCTCTCCCCATTCGTTACCAAACGTTCCTACAAAACCTTTTTTTGGAACCAGGTCGACTAGCCCGACTCACACTTGACCAGTCTCCTCGATATTCTCTGCTGTTACATTTTCTTGTCCTTAATATTCTTGGCTTTGTCCTTCGACCTTGGCTGCACAATGAGAGGTCGCGTTGATTAGAAATGACAATACCTACTCTATTATTTAGCGGGTGGATACAACCTAGGTATTGCTGGATAGAATGCAATAAACTTGTACGAATAATAAAATGTTACACCAATTTATAATTACGGTTATTATTTCTATTTGTTATGATAATGTCTATGAATTTGGCTGGTCTAGAATCCCGTGTGGTGCCCGGTTAGAATAGCACTTCCCCCTTTCTTCCCGTTGGTGTCGTAAGAGTCGACTCTGGGAAAGGGTTAGTGTATTATGGGCGATGGGCTAGCGACCTGTCACTGCAATATCACGTTTAACCATCTGGTTACCCTGAAATTGCTAAACGTGGCACTGGATTTTTGAATTCATGTGCTCTGCCTACACCTCTTGGGAATACAGGCGTGAGAATATGTATGTACGTATGTAGAATCCTGTCAATCGCCCGAAGATTAACTGGCATAATACCTTCGGGGATAAGTTGGCCTTTGTACATGATGCTGTTATCTTGTCACCTGTTTTAGTGCAATATAATACAAATACAAAAAGAAAAGTACATACATATATTATATACTATACATCCTGTGGCCGTTGTCAAGTTAATGAAATATTTTAAATTTATTAAAAGATGATTTATTGTTCTTTTGATTATATACCTAACATAGTATAATGTTTTAAACTTTCGAGAATATAACTTGTATTTATCACTTAACGATGTTACAACTAAATGCAAGCCATAAAAAAACCCTAACAGAAATCATCTTTTATAAAGATTTTTAAAGAAAAAGGTCAACTTACGTAAGTGGCGCATCATGTAAGAATTTTATGTTAAAACGAAAAATATAAGAGTGCATCTCTCTTCACTACCTGACGCAAGTTTATTGCATTATAAATTTTGCCAGCGTTATACTCACATGATTTTGCGAAATTTTCCAGCTTCCATAATAATATCATATTCTAAAGATTTCATACTGACGTAAATGTATGTATGTAAAAGTATAGATGGTGTAATACATACATAATAATAAACATAGAAGCATCATGCCTGTATTTCCAAATGGGGTAGGCAGAGCACACGAAACGTGACATAGACAAAACCATGATTATGGCTATTTATCACGCTTTGCAGCCACTTCTAGCAATGTTTCAGGTTTGCGAAGATGGAAGAGGTAGAATAGTGACAGATTCCTAACCTGTCGCCTTACATATATTTAAACCTATCTCCTTAGTCGCCTCTTACGACATCCACGGAAGAAATGGAGAGGTGCTATTCTACCCCAACACCACACAGGTCACTTATTGAACATAATAAAAACGAGTGACTTCCAAGACTAAATAATTTTCTTGTTCGGTTGATTCCACCCTATTTTCCTTAAAAATCCTTCGCTGGCAAGCCCAGTCCATAAATAAATCAAATAGACAAAAGCGTATAAAGAATTAAGAAAATACCGCGTAGTTCGGCCAAGACAAATACCGTGTGTTGCCTTTGTTCACATAACTAAATAACTTATTGAATTCCCATTGGAAGACAAACATTTATCTTCGTGATCGGATAACTGCTTCTATTAGTACGGAATCCAATGTATATGTTGTATTAGTTCTTATTGGACAAACATAGTGCGCTTTGTTCTATTAAATCTGAAATGGAAACGTACAGCACGATTTTTTTGCAAGTCATATATTATACGTGATATTGTGGTGACAGGTTGCTAGCCCATCGCCCACAATACACCAACCCTTTCCCAGAGTCGACTCTTACGACACCCACGGGAAGAAAGGGGGAGGTGCTATTCTAACCCGGCACCACACGGGAATATCACGTTTGACCATCTGGTTACCCTCAATTTGCTGGACGTGGCACTGGATTTTTGAATTCATGTGCTCTGCCTACCCCTCATGGGAATACAGGCGTGAGAGTATGTATGTATGTATGTATGTCATATATTATACACACATACAGCCTATATTCCTAAATGGGGTAGGCAGACCACGCAAACATACGTAGACAAAACCATGACTTATAGCATAACTTTAGGTTTTGAGTTAAAAAGAGGTAATGAAAAGTTGATAGTCTGACTCCAAAGGCTGCGTTTCCAGTAGAGATATGCGAGGATAGCGAGGAATGTGTCTGAAATGAACCAATAGGATCACTTGATTGCAGTCACGTCACTTAAATAAAGTGATTCCATTGGCTAATTTCATTCATTCCTCGCTACGTTTCCTCGCACACTTCTTGTGGAAAAGCATTTCAAGCCTTCATCTAATACATATAAAAGGAGAAGCTGACGGACTGACTAATAGTCAAGGCAGGGCCGATTATATATCAGAGTGAGGAACTTGAAATTTCGCACATGAATTCCTTAAGAATACTAAAGAATGATTTTAGAAAATTCATCCCCTAAGGAGGTAAAACGGGGAGGAAAAGTTGGTATAAAACTGTGCCATTTTTGAAGTTCCTTAAATTAAATTGGGTACGATATTTCTTTATTGAAAGATTTGAAAAACGTGTAAAACATTTTTCTGAAAATCATTCTTTAAGGGTGTAAAATTGGGACGCAAAGTTGTTATTGTAAAAGATTTCTGAAAATACTGTAATTAATCGCGTAGGCGTAGGGTTACATAAACAATTTTCCTTAGTCGCCCTATTGACATCCACGGAAGAAATAAAGAGATGTAATTCAACCCACGCGGTACGCCCTGTATTCCTTCTATTGTCACCATATTTACACACATCTGAGAAAAACTCATAACATACCCCAGCAAAGGCTATCGACATGCGGTCTTTGTTACAAAAAATATACTATGTCCTCCGCAAATACATAAGTAACCCATAGCTCTGTTGACTTGGGAAGCCTCTCGAGCAAACACTGTTTGTTCCCCGGAATAGCATATCGATTGCCAACCCTGGCCACTGGCCTTTTGTGTTTTGGCTGGGGATGTTGCGAATATTTGCATCCGCATCCGCATCCGCATCTGCATAAATCGATGCGGATGTGTAGCATGTTGAAGAAAGAAAATGGCGGGTCCGGCGAGTGTCGAGTGTCGACCAATAGGAAAGCTGTACGTCTAGTGTGTTCATTTCGATGGTGCAGTCGTTAACGAATTCGTTTGCGAGTTGTCGCGGATTGTATGGAGACTTACTTGTCGACCGTGGCAGTTGTGCAAACGTTCCGCTGGCGGCGCTGTCTCGCTTTCCATACAATTTTGCGATAACTCGCAAACGAATTCGTTAACGACTGCACCATCGAAATGAACATACTAGACGTACTGGTTTTGGACTTCGGTGAATCTGTGACGGTGACGCGCCTAGCTTATTTTGTCATGATCGTGACAGGATCTGAGCCGCAGTTCTGTTTTTCACCCCATCAAAGGAACACTAGAGTTTTTTGTACAGATCCGCATCCGCATCAGCGTCCGCGGATGTGAAAAAAAAACCACAGCATCCCTGGTTTCGGCGGGTGTATGTGGACGACTTACTGGTAGCGCGGGACTTGAAATGTTTTTACTACATACATTATATTGCGTATTCCCAAATGGGGCAGGCAGACCGCAGAGCACACTGAACGCTAGATTTCAACCGTGATTGATGAAAGAGATATAAAGGTAAGTATGTAGTCTGTCACCTAAACTATACACATACATACATCACGTCTGTTGTCGTTAATATACTTCAATACAAGTAGATCACGTTTTTGTATTTTTTTTACTTTCAAAGTAGATACAACTAAAAATATTCTGTGAACATTTTAAATGTCTACCTACCTGTTACCCTCATTTACATCGAGCCAAAAACACCACAAAAATCTCGATTTTTGTAGTTTGGGAGCCCTCCGTATGTATAAAATTTTAAACTCTCGCGGTTTGTACACATTTTAAACTGATATGAAACACGGGTCTCAACGCCTACGGGCCTCCGTATGTAATTATTTTATTTTATTTTTTGTATCTTTTCTTATAGCGACAATATAAAAATACATAATCTGTGATTTCAATACATAGTCTTGCTAGCACGGTTCGTGAGATACAGCCTGGCGACAAACAGACGGACAGCGAAATCTCAGTCTTTTACCCTCTTAAAAAATGATTTTAGAAAAAAAATTACACGTTTTTAAGGTTTCGTGCCCAAAGGAACCCAAAAACGTTCGAACGAACCCAAAAATCATTCTTCAAGAGGTTAAAAGGGGTTACAAAGATAGTATGAAAGATGTTTGAATAACCTGTAGTCCAACAGTTCATTCAGTTTTAGCGCGGACGAATTTACAAAGTGTACCTAGTACACTGTCTTATCAACAAACATTGTCACCTCAGGTTGTCGCATAACCTCGCTAGCACCTGTTATGTTCCTAAATCTAACCTATCGATTCCGAAACTCCCGAACTGCCATCAAGTATGCTAATTTTGTCCTACATTTGCCCTAATTGTTATTTACAATCAACTCCAAATTACTCCGAGCACTGAGATCAAGTCTGCGCAATTGATAAGCGAAACAAAAACAAGGGTGATTTTAAATTCAAATTAATTGAGGCAACTTTTAGCGCAACGTATCGGCTTTATTGTTCAGAACACAGATTTACATCGAAATAGATACCGCGAGTTCCTGCATTTGTATGAAAACCAAGCGTGCCACTTTTTGTCTACCTACTGTAAAGTCACATGAGCGCTTTAGTGATGGGAATTGACAGTCCGAGTGAAACTGATTCAAAGGTGACGCCGGACGCCGCCTTATTCAAATTGTCCTGTCTCTAGGCAGTTATAAACTTAGATTAGTCTAAGTGGTACAAAACTAAATGATACTGCGTCAAAGGAAGACCATTCCTCTCCTTTTTGGCACGCGAAATACATACACTTGAGTCATCTATTTCGATATAAGTCTGTGGTTCAGAAACAGTATTTGAAAGTCAGCTACTGTGTCAGAGCGAAGTTGGGTAAATATAGACGAATAAATCAAGTGGTACACAGTCGAGGTTTGTGATCAGTAACATAAACAGAAATTTTTATTGTTTTTAGGTCCAAGGTCATTTTTTTGTACATACATACTCTCACGCCTGTATTCCCATGAGGGGTAGGCAGAGCACATGAATTCAAAAATCCAGTGCCACGTTTAGCAAATTCAGGGTAACCAGATGGTTAAACGTTTGCAGCGACAGGTTGCTAGCCCATCGCCCACGATACACTAACCCTTTCCCAGAGTCGACTCTTGCGACACCCACGGGAAGAAAGGGGGAGGTGCTATTCTAACCCGGCACCACACGGGATTTTTTTTTTGTGTTTTATTTAAACGAGATGGTGTAGTACAAATATTAACATATCCCTTAAGGGATCACTCACATTTTGAGAGTCTCAAAGTTTGACAGACAGGAAGAAAATGAATAGGTTTATGTTCGTTTAGGTACGCTTTAGACAGCGAGTAGTTTTTGCCATCACATTCACTATTGTTGCCAAATGTCGGGGTAATCTCGATATAAAGACGTGCGTGTATACGTTTAACTATGCTAGAAGTGGCTGCGAAGCGTGATATAGTCATAATAATAGTTTTGTCTGTGTCACGTTTCGTGTGCTCTGCCTACCCCATTTGGGAACACAGGCGTGATTTTTTGTATGTATGTATGTGAACCCGTTTTATCTCATTCTGGTTATTTGTTGGTCCCGAAGTACAAGCTTGAAAGAGTTTGTTAAAATTATTAAAAAGTCGTAACGTATGACGGATGCTGTTTTTAGAACGTTTACTATGTCTCGGTTTCAACGAAACAAAAAATATGTGTACTCATCTGTATTCTAGTGAAATATGGTTGGGATATGTGTAGATAATAGATTCGGGTATGGCCGGCTAGATATCGATTTTATGAACGTATCTAGTCTAGAAATTCATCATACACAACCGGCAAAATTACTCGCAAGCGGCATTTTATATTAGCACTAGCTGTGCCCGCGACTCCGTCCGCGTGGACTTCGATTTAACTCTGGCTATGAATAATAATAACTCTGATTATCAGATACTGTCTGCTCATTTGTAAGAATTAATATCAAGAAAAGAAAGTGAACTTGAACGCTTCATTCAGAGCAAAATAAACGAAACGCAAAACACATACACGATACGTTTTGTGAAACTTGGAACGTGCAAAACCATTGGTTATATTTTGGGTGTTTGACAGGAAAAAGTTAACATAGAGTATTAGATATAACAATTAGTTATAAAGCTTCTCTGTACACGATGTTACACGTGGAGCCGGCGAGAATTAAAGCGTGGAGTTTTCTAGGGTAGGGAGGGACCTCTTCGACGTACTGCTTACGCCCAGGTTTTTCGCCAAGTTGGTCCACGACACCTCTTGGTCGTGCAGTCGGTGCGGCTTTTTTTTTGGGCGGTGGGAAAATGCTTTACGCATACCACCACGTCTTGGGGACGACGCGACGGTTATGTAGGGCTCTCCTCACAGGAAGGCATACCCATTAAAAACCCACCGGTAGTTCCTGCCCGCCAGATTAACAGGCGTCGGGGAGTCCCTAGGGATGCACCAGCTCACTATTTCGTCGCGTGGGTGATATTCATCGACGAAGTGAAGTAGGCTGCGTCGTCGGCGAAAAGTCTCAGTTGGACGTCACCGATCACCGGAGAGTCGTCGATGAAGAGAACATAAAGGGTCGGTGACACAGCTTCGCTGTGGGACGTCAGCTAGGATGCGGCGCTTCGTTGAGGTAGCATCTTCCACCGTCACGACGTGTCTTCTGTCATTTAGGAAGGAGGCCAGAGCGCGGAGCTGGTAACGCAGATAGTTTGAATAGCAGCCACGCATTCCATACCCTGTCGAACGCCTTTTCAATATCCAGCAATACAGCCGCTGCTTGCTCCTTCCTGTTTCTCGGCTCGGCCAGGAAGTGAAGCACTCTCGTTAGCTGCAGGGTTCTGGAGCGCGCTCTACGAAAGCCGAACTGTTCGTGGCGCGGTGCTATGTGTGGTTACAGATGTTTTAGCATTAACCTTCCGAACACCTTGGCAGTGGTGCTGAGGAGCGCGATCGGTCGATGACTCTCCGGTTTCTGTAGATTCTTCCCGAGCTTCGGTATCATTATCAACCGACCGAGCCGGCCGGTGCGCGTGACTCCGTTTAAGATTCTAGTCATCGCCGCGATGGTCCATCGCGGTAGATGTCGCAGAGGGCCATGTTCGGGATCGTGTCGACGCCAGGTGTTTTCTTTGGGTTAGATCTCTTTAGCTCCCTTTCCACTTCGCTTTAACTGGGTTGTCATGGCGGGTCTCGATGGGTGGGGTGAAGTATCTCTCCAAGTGTTCGCTGAGTGCTGCTGTGTACTTGGCGTCGTCGATGTTGCGCTCAGCTGTTTTTACAGCCGGTCGATGGAGAGGACGTCTCCGTCTATCGACGCGATGTGGCTCTACCAGGCCTCTGTAACATGCAACTTCAGTTCTTCTTTGGCCTTTTCTACCAGGGTCTTTAGGGAAGGGCATCTAGTCAGCCGCCACCGCCGCCTCAGTTGGCGGGTACACTGTATGAGATCTGGATCTGGGTTGGGAGTGAGTTTCTCCTCTTTGTTTCCGGAACAGTGTGTGTAGCTCGACTATGCGACTTCTGGATGTTGGCGGCCAGTGTGTTGGCGGCTTCTTCCACATCCTCAGCGGGTGTGATCGGTCAGGTCTGGGATTTCTTCTCCGGAGCTGCTGAGAACAGTTTCCAGTTGATGCGTCTTCCCGGCCACCGTTCTATTGTGGTTGCCGTGGACTTCAGGACTGGTATGTGATCGGATGCCAAGTCAGGGAGTGCCTCCTGCACCATCTCTACAGTCACTTTCTTGCTAATTGCGAAGTCTATGACCTGCTCCGACCCGCTCGCTACGCAGTAATTGGTCTGTTCTTCGGGTCCCAAGACTGCGGCTTTGTGGATCGCCCTTCCGGCGGTATCTGTGTTGATGGAGTGCCAGGCTGGATGTTTGACGATGAGATCACCCGCCAGGATGATCTGCATGGGTGCCATGCCGTGATGTTGGCCATGCCACGCCAAGTTCGATCTGCCGTGATGTTGGCCGGTGATGCCGCCGGTCTGTAGGCCGCATAGATCCGTAGTTGACGGCCCTCCAGTAGGACGTCAACTTCGAAGATGTTCAGGGGGTTGAGTTGTTTAGGTTGGCCGCGGTGTAACTCGCGGCGGGCTTTATAGTAGTGCTTGCCGCGCCTGTGCAACGTCCAACTTAAAATGAACCCTATTTTGTACGGTTTAGTATATTACTGCCAGCTCTTCTTATGTTGGTTTTTTTTCGTGTGTTATCTATTTTTTTTTTTCATAATTATGCAAGTTCCATGTTATCATTTAAAGGACTATAAATTACAAAACTTCAATGCTTTCACTAAGTTTTCTATAAACCAACAACGATACTTTCAAGCACTAATTGATCAATTCTTAAAATGGACGTAACTTTTTTATTTGTGAACCGATTTAAATAAAATATACCCTATATGTTAATCCGAAAAATTGCCTATACATCAGTGAAAACCGCAACTTTCTACGTTAAGCCGTTTTAGAGATTAGCGCGCACAAACAAACAGACAAACAGACAAACAGACAAACAGACAAACAGACAAACAGACAATAATTCTAAAAACTATTGTTTTGGGTTCTATTACGCTAATAAATAGCCCTAGTAACAGTTTTTCTCAAATATCTTCAATGTACAGACACGGCCTTGTTACAGATTTATTATATGTATACAGGGTGCCTATGAGCTCGGGGCTTTAAATTTAGGTATCGATTTAACTACTTAAACTAAACTTCTTTTGTTCAACGACTTTGAAAATTACTTCCAATTTATCGAGTTATAATTGATCAAACTTTGCTTGTGAAATCAGTGTATTGCGACTTTAGCGACAGTTTCACTAATGCCTCTCTTGGTACAGGGTTTCAGAAGTGTCACTTTTGATTACGCAGACAATGACAAACTCAGTAAACGCTGTACATTGAAAATTCGATTTATTTTGTATGAAATTATTCAATCTTAAAAAAAAATATTTTTTTCAAAGTGGTAGAACAAAAGAAGTTCCGTTCGAGGAGTTAAGTCGATACCTGCATTTAAAGCCCCGAGCTCATAGGCACCCTGTAGATGTATGTAAGAAATTCAACGGATAAAACCTACATTTTTCTTTGGAACATACATACATACATATTCTCACGCCTGCATTCCCAAGAGGGGTAGGCAGAGCACATGAATTCAAAAATCCAGTGCCACGTTTAGCGATTTCAGGGTAACCAGTTGGTTAAATGTGATATTGCAGTGATAGGTTGCTAGCCCATCGCCCACAATACACTAACCCTTTCCCAGAGTCGACTCTTACGACACCCACGGGAAGAAAGGGGGAGGTGCTATTCTAACCCGGCACCACACGGGAATCCAAAGGGAAAACTCGAAATTTTTAGTTTAATAACACTTATTACTGTTTGTTATAAATGTTTTCTATACAAAAGTTCTCCAGTTTTGCGGTGATGCCTTGTGTTTACTTAAAAATGCGTGAGGTTTTACAATTAAGATTCAAGTCTTAAAATAAACGGATAGTAAGTTACCGTTACCTCAAACTACAGACTCCGTATCCGCGTCTTAATATCTCCAAGCTTATCTTTTACCACCTTCATTACATCGAACGACAGCCTAAGGGCGGTTTCAGACTAGCGTTTTATACGCGCGTACAAGCTCTTTTTGAGCACGTGTACGTGCGGTGCGCTTAGGTGCGGTTTTCTTTTCTTCGAGCTTTGACGCGCATATAAGCTCGTATAAGCGCTAGCTAGAACATGCGACCAGCGTTTCATACAAGCGTGTAGTTTTATTTAATGTAGCGCGAGATAAATGATTACGCCGAGAAGATATTTAAACTTAGTTTTAATAAGTATAAATACAAGACTACTTGAAAAGTTCTTAGTTAAGACGATATTGATTTACTTAATTAAAATTAATCTATTTATAGTAACCAATTACTTTACTTACTTACTTACTTTACTAACTAAAACTACAGTTTGAACCTAAGTCACGTTGTTACGTGTTGTTGCTTGTGAATTGTGCTGATGCTATGTTTTGCTTAAACATAATAATATCTTATTGATTTTAGCATCAGCAGAGCGTCTAGTGTGTTCAGTTCGATGATGTAGTCGTTAACGAATTCGTTTGAAAGTCATCGCGGAATTGTATGGAGACATGTCGACCGTGGCAGTTGTGCAAACGTTCCGCTGGCGGCGCTGTCTCAGTTTCCATACAATTTTGCGATAACTCGCAAACGAATTCGTTAACGACAGCTTGATCGATTTGAACACACTTGAGGTACTGTTTATTAGTCACGTAACTACGTGTGATTTAGGGTTCCTCACTTAATTGTTATCGGGAGGTTTGGGTCCCGTAACTCGCGCGTGTAAGCGCGTACGCCAAAACCGGCGTATACGCGCGTATAAAACACCTAATATGTAATCGCCCTAACATCGCGACTGCCTTCTGTTTACCGAGCAGTAAACTTTACAGCGAGTCCCGGACCCATGAGACTCGCGAACTCAAATTACCGTGAGATAGAATTATTACTCGCGTCTTGGGAAAGACGGTTTTATTTACCCTAATGTCTCACGTCTTGATTGGGAATCGTCTGCCGTAACCCCTTGCTTGTGTGGCGGTATTCTTATAAGGTAAATGTATCAGTGCTCGACGCAATGCCCAGTAGACGACACCCATCTTTGGCATCTAGGGTTTAAAATGCTCATAATGCTTACAAAAATGTGTTTTTAGACTGTTTGAAAAAACGTTCAAGTTCTCGAATACAAACGTGGACACTGTGACATTCTCTATTGACTAAAAGTGTAATTAAATTGTGAAAAGGAAATATCCTTACTAATATCCTTACTAATATTATAAAGGTTTGGGCATGTGGAGAGAATGGATGAAGCAAGGGTATGTAAGCAAATTTACAAGGGAAGTGTGTTAGGGCAAGTCGGTCGAGGGCGCCCTCGTAGAACGTATATCGACCAGATCGGCGATGTGCTAAAGGGAGGCCAAATTAAGAGTACCCGAAACCGTCGAGCGTGTATGACGAGAGTGATGAATGTTAGTGAAGCGAAAGAGGTATGTCAGAATAGAAGCGAGTGGCGCTCTGTTGTCTCTGCCTACCCCGCAGGGAATAAGGCGTGACGGTTATGTATGTATGTATGTATGTAATATTATAAATCGGAAAGTGAGTTTGTTTGTTTGTTCCGCTTTCACGCCGTAACTACTGAACCGATTGCTTTGAAATTTTGCAGACGTAAAGATAGAAGTCCGGATTAAATAATAGGATACTTTTTATCCCGGAAAAAATTGATGTTCCCGAGGGAATGTTTCTCTTTATACCTCAATATAACCGAATTCCACGCGGGCGAAGCCGCGGGCGGAAAGCTAGTTGATTATAAAACATTAAAATGAGAATCAACTTCGGATTTTTCATATTGATCATGTTACAACGCCATCTAGCCGAATACGATCAAACTATAATTTTTAAGTTTACAAGGTACTTGCAATAGGTACATCAAGCGTAAATAGCTTCGGGTGATTTCAAAAGATAGATTCATGGTACTACGAAATTCTTTGACAGAGTTGAGACGTGTCTATTAAACTCAATCGCAGTAGCATAACATTCTACAAAATTCCCGAAAAGAACTCTATGTTTAGTTCATGGATAGCTTTAAATGGAAATCCGCAGGCCACAATATCCCCAAAAACTGGCAACCCAGCGCCCGTTCCCAAAATAATAATTGGCAATACCACGTTTAAAAATCTTTCCGGCGAGAGGGTTCCCCGAATTCTGGCGACCGGCCAACACTGGCAAGACCGTTGAATATTATAGTTCGAACGTCCAATAAAATGTTACGGTTAAATGAACATTGGTTATTGAATTACCTAATTGGGCTTTTAATTTTTATTTTCTTTGCTCAAGCGCCTTTGCTATTCACTGTTAATTCTTGCTCATTCATTTTGAATTATCTTTAAATTGCTATAGCTATTAGATCTTTTAGATTCTAAACGGTTTGACAAGTGGTTTATTTATACTAAGTGTTTTAGGTTTGATTTCCATATTCGTATCTCTGAATTTAACGGAATTTACGTGCGAAATGGAATTTGATGAAGGAAAATGTCATGAAAAAGTTACAAATCTATATTACAGTCCAAACCCTCTCAAACTGAGAGAAGACCTGTGTCAATTGTACATTTTTAAAAGAGCTTCCTGGTATAAAATATAAAATTTTAAAATTAAACTTCATAATCTTAAAAAGTTTACATACAAACATGCATCACGATTGTTCTCATATGGGGTAGGCAGAGCACACGAAACGCTACTATAGACAAAACAGTGTCCGCAACGTTTCATACACACTTCTGCAAAATTAGGTTTTACGTTAAGTGTTGCTAGCCTGTCGCCTGAATCATATCTACACCTATTTCCTTTGTCTCTTTCGACATCCACGAAAGAAAGAGGAAATACCTCTCATTCAAAACCCAACAACCCAGCAACCCGTGTGGTGCCGGGTTAGAATAGCACCTCTCCCTTTCTTTCCGTGGGTGTCGTAAGAGTCGACTCTGGGAAAGGGTTAGTGCAATGTTGGCTATGGTCTAGCAACCAATCACTGCAATATCACGTTTAACCATCTGGTTACCCTGAAATTTCTAAAGGTAGCACTGGATTTTTGAATTCATGTGCTCTGCTTACCCCTCTTGCGAATACAGGCGTGAAAATATGTATGTTTGTGTCGAAACCCAACACCACACGAATAACTCATTGCCTCAAAGGTTTTAAACTCCGTTAACAATATTAAAAAGCAATCTGCATCCATTGCAGTCTCGGATCACCGAAACCAACTTTTAGAGGAACAAAGAGGAACAGGATTAAATCAGAATGGTGGCAGGATCGAAAAATCCAACCATCAAAAGCTGGGGCGCGTGGAAAATGTCACGCCCGTGAGGAATCGATTTATCCGGTAATAAAGGTGGGATATTGTTTGTGGATAAATATGGGTTATTTTTAAACTGAATGGATATTTGTGTCGTCGGTCTCGGGTTTAAGCGCATACTACAGATGTAGTGAGAAACTACTTTCCTTCGTAAATTTTCGGAAAAGTTCGTATTTATCGTTTTATTACTTAAAACAATTACAATAATTGTAATTGTTTTAAGTAATAAAACTGGATATTTACCATATATTATACGGAATGAATTCCCTTTAAAATGGGTACCGAAGCTATTTGAGAGAAAACGATAAATACGTACTTTTCCGAAAATTTACGAAGGAAAATAGTTTCTCACTATGCTAGAGACCTTTAGGTACTTAAAAGATGGTAAACAATCTTGACATGTCTTTTTATTGAAATACACAGTCTAAAAATGAAAATCGTTACAATGTACAATTCAATTATGAAAGTAAATGATTTTTTCATACCTAAATTGTAAAATGTAAAGATTTTGATTTATAAAGTGTATGTTTAAATAAAAAGACACATCAAGATTGTTTACCATCTTTTAAGTACCTAAAGGTCTCTAGTATACATCTGTACAGAAGTAAATTAAGGTTGAATGCTACACACACGGTCGAGAAAGGAAAGAAATACAAAAAACTTTATTGCCATTATAAATAATGAACAAATAGCAATATATCACCTCAACATCTCTCACCACTCACCTCACCTCTCTATTTCTTCCGTGGATGTCGGAAGAGGCGACTAAAGAATTAGGTTAAGGTATATTTTAGGCGACAGGCTAGTAACCTGCCAACACAAATAAAAAAAATATGCTAGAAGTGGTCACGAAACGTGAAGTAGTCATGATTTTGTCTATGTAGCATTTCATGATGTATTTCTAAATACATACATACACTCACGCTTGTATTCCCAAGAGGGGCAGGCAGAGCACACGAATTCAAAAATCCAGTGCCACGTTTAGCAATCTCAGGGTAACCAGATGGTTAAACGTGACGTTGCAGAGACAGGTTGCTAGCCCATCGCCCACAATACACTAACCCATTCCCAGAGTCGACTCTTACGACACCCACGGGAAGAAAGGGGGAGGTGCTATTCTAACCCGGCACCACACGGGTACGGGTATTTCTAAATATTACAACAAAAATAAATCGTCGATTATTTTCAGCGTCCATTTTCCACCTTCAAACTCGGCAAGCCATAGCTCCAACTAATAACGTAGTATCGACACTTTATGGGATCATTCAGCTATAAATAAGAAAACTGACACTGTTATACTATAACCGGGTAATTGACTCGCTGGGGGCACCTAACTCAGCAGTTTATGGCGTTAGAAGAAGTTTTAAGTTCGCTCTGAAGTCGTTTACAAGCACTTTTTCAGATGTCGGCTGATAGTTCAAGTTAGTAGCTGACAAAGCTGTCGTACTGACGTAATGTGAAAAACCGGTCAAGTGCGAACCGGACTCGCACAAGGAGGGTTTCGTACAATAGGGATGATGACAGGGTTAAAAATATAGATGTCATTCTAATTATTTCTTAAGTTAGATTATGGAAAAAATAATGGGTACACGTAATTTTTGGTTCATCAAATAATTAAACACCGACTAAGTTAAACATCCGGAGTGGCGGCTTGTGACGTCACGCCTAGATAAAAATTGTATCTTGGCGTGACGTCATACGAAACTTTCAAGCACTGTGTTATCGTCATTTTTCGTTCGTCAAAAAAAAATTGTGTAATTTTTTTTGGTAATTATTGTTTTAAACTAACATAAAAAATTGAAGCAATCGTTTAAGAAAACTCCCAAAAAATCCGGGAAGTTCGCGATCAGCATAATTGTCTTTTAAACAAAACGCCTTTAAAATGGCCAGCCCGTGTCCGAATTAATTACATTAATCTATGGCCGACAAGACAAACAAAGTCAGAATTAACACCTCGCTTTGTTAGATTAGCGCGCTGCCAACCGTTCTTCGTGACACTGCATGTTTTATTATGTTTTAGGAGTTGTCTCTTACATTTAAGTATACGCGGAACTTAATCACGGTATGTCTTAATTACCTCTCGAAGTTTTGGCCGCGTTACAGCGCCGTGGTCACGAGTTGACCGAAGCAGAGCAGCAGAGCACGACGTTTGTTTCGCAGCCCGGGTTCTTCGAACTACCCGCAATTGATTTTCATCAGTAATGGCTCTTCGAAGTACCCGCGTTTCATATCTACCGTAATAATGTCTCTTAATTGAATTGAAACCAAGATTAAAAAGGCAGGGTGACCGATTATTGTTGCTCTTTTGTTGATGCGTAGCGAGTTTTATTTAAAACGACTTTGTATCAAGATTCTTGCGGCGCATTCTTCTTGGCAATCATAGTCTTTACGAAGCTCTGGTAGACTCAACCAAAAGACGTGTACAAGAACCATTTACGGCATGGTCAAGTATACGCGTCTGAAAACCCCTGGAAGATTTTTTCCGGATTTTTCTGTTCTTTTGTACTCCGGCTCTTAGTCAACCGCGTAACATCGCAAATTCGAACGATTGCAGGCGCGAACGCGGTGACTAATAGGACTTGCGTACGGGACGTAAGGTAGGTGAAACACGGGGTGCAATGGCCCGAAAATTGGTCTCCCACAAGGTCGATAGTGAAAATTTTCAAGAATTTGTTTAACTGAGGTCTTCAGAAGCGCTCATCCGATCATTGGTTAAAATAACGATCAATTTCCAGCCATTCTGTCGTTATAAATACATCAAATCCTAAGAAGTGTCAAACAAATTGTTATCTAATGTGATAGTGTACGTTTCTATGGAGGATCAGGGTTTCTTTTTGTCGATAGTCTTATACAGCTGACCAAGTGTCATTAGAAGTATCAAAGCAATTCAAACAAGAACATAAAAACCCAACCTATCAGCATATTTGCGCCCTTAATTCACTTCCAAAGGCTAAATTGATATCTAGTGCCGACAAGTGGAGGTCGTTCTCGCCTTCAGTCATTTCTTCACAAATTTACGACACCTCTCACCATGGGACCGGTGTAACGGGACCCCTCCTTCGTCTCCCACCCACCGAGTTTCAGAACATTTAGGGGAAGATCCGTACTGCATCCGGGGTCAACTTAGCCGGGTCACAACGCGCGAAGTGGTGTTTTGCCCCTAAAACGTGATGAAATTTCTAATAGCACGTAATAGGGGTCCGGTAGAAAATGACCGAGTACCCAAATGCCCGGGGGTCCATTATAATCTTTACAAATCATGCGAGTCCATTTTCATTGATGGCTGGAGCTAAGGGGGGAAAACTACCAATTTCTGCACATCTTCGTTGTGAGAAAAACGGAACCCTTGTAGTATTAGAGAAATAAACGTGATACATTTGTGCTGGTACTAGTTGAACAAAACAGCTAATTCGAGATGTATCGGAAATCAAAACTAAGCAAAAATATTTAAATGTGATATTGCACATCATTTTTAAATATATCGTCGCTGTGTTTAGGTTTCTTAGCGACGATTTCCTTCACTTTATAGCTCGAGGTAAATATAAAAATTTATTTCGCACATAAATTGCAAAAAACACTGTAATTTGATCCTGGATTTGAACCAAACGCTACTTGGACAAAGCTACGACTTTTGCACGTTTTGCAGCCACTTCTAGCATAATTTTAGATTTGAAAATACATGGAAGAGGTAGTGTAATCCTGGTAAGTCCCGTGTCGAGTTAAAATAACACTTCTCCATTTCATCCGGGATGTCGTAAGAGTCAACTTATGAAATAAGTTTAGGTATGTTTTAGGCGACAGGCTAGCAACCTGTCACTATTATACTACATCTTCTGTGTAAATAGTCTTATTCAAAACAAAATCGAATCGCTTCAAAAACACATATACTTTCTCAGCGCAACGAAGTTCTATCCTTCTCACTGCAGGAATAAAAAGCCTTTCTTTACCGTTATATAGGACCATTCAAACAAACCATCCCAACATTAACAGACCACATAAACCTAATCACATATAGACGTGTAAGGAAATGTGTATGGCTTGCATTACATTGCTGCGTGACACAGTATTTGCAAGGCCTTTCCCATATGAAGCTACTTAAAAGTGACATACATACATACATACATACATACCGTCATGCCTCTTTCCCACAGGGGTAGGCAGAGACCACTTTGTTCCACTTGCTACGATCCTGGCATACCTCTTTTGCTTCATCCACATTCATTAGTCTTTTCATACATGCTCGTCGATTTCGGGTACTCTTGACCTGACCTGTTTCTAAAACGTCCGCGATTTGGTCACGGAACGTCCTGTCTAGGTCTTCCCCTTCCAACACATCCATTCTCACACACAAAGTGACGGAACAGCTTAATAACTACAGTTGAAAACCAGTTAGTAACTGTACGCACACGACGCCACTCAAACGCAACGAAATGAAACTCAGTTTCATAGAGTGTTGCCAATTTGGGAAGTTTGTCGCTAGAAAAAAGTCGTCACCTTTTGCTAAAAAAAAAAAACAAAAGTCCCTAAAATTATTTGATCAAGTACTACGTTATTGCGTCTATACGTATTTTAATTTTAATCTAATCACTTATCATCACGCTTGTTATCCCAAATGGGTTAGGCAGAGCACACGAAACGTAATAGGTAATAAAAGCTATAATAAATATACTAATATTTCAAAAATATAGGGTTCTTTAACTACCAAAATATACTAAAAAAATAGCCCCACTACATTAGCAACGTTAATAATAAACGTCAAATTATTTAAAATCGTCTCATGACCGAGCATCTTGCATCCGGAAATTAAAAAAAAAAGCGTATCTTTTTACGCGCTAAAAATGAAAACGACTTTTTGTAAAGCGTTACTTATGCACCCCTCTGAGGTTACCAAGATCCCTGTTTACACTCTATGTTGCCAACTTATTACGCCAGTTACTAAACCGCAATGTACGCCGTCTTTCCCAACCCACATTATCTTGTCAGTATCCCACATAAAAACGAAGTACGCCATTAGAAGAATAAATATATTAATCCCGGAATCCATGGTACACTGCCGTCTTTTTCCATTACCTGTGGAGTCAATAATTTTCTGGACCTTTTGGTGGCAAAAGGGCTATTTTAATTCCCATAGCGCTTAACGCTAGACGTGAAAAGGTGAAGGTTGCGTCGATGATACTCAGGGGTTCTTTTTGATAACATTCTTTATTGAAGAACAGTAATATTATGAGGCTGCTCGATAGTGAAAGCCGCTTCTCTATTGGAAGGCATAAAGTAATTTATAGTAATATTGTTACGTATAATGCTTTCATGTGGGTAATTCTCGTTACAAATATTTTTACGCATAATATTAAATAGCATTAATACAGAAAGCATAATCGTCAGGAAGATTAACATCAAAAAGCATAAGCAATAGGCATAATAACCAATTGGTATCATATCAAAATGTCTATATTTATGAACTAAACCGATGTCAACTCGTTGCTTAAGGCACTTCTAAGGCCTAAGCCTAAGGCGCGTCATATGTATTCGGCCAATACAAGTTAGTCCAACTAAAATTATGGTATTAGCGTAGTATGCAAAAAGTAATACCTAACTCAAAGTATCACTACGTGAAAGTACTGACTATACCAAAACAAATAATGCCAAATCAATTATGCGAATCAATAATAGTCTAAATCACATTATGTGAATCAAGGGAATCACGTGAAAACTCACAGTCTCTTAATTCAGGGCTTCGCTGACAACCAGCGTTGCACCTTACTGATGCAGCAACTCATGCTGAACGAAGGCCCATTTTACGGTTCTATTGTGTCACCAGGACGTACTATTTATTTTTATTTTTTATATATCAGTTTTAAGTTTTTTGTAATTTCACCGTGCGAGACCATAAATTAAACTTTTTTTCTTTCTTTCTTTCTTTGAAAGGCAGAGAAGTTAATAAAATAAGCATAACGGCTAATTTGTCAAAAGTGCGAGCGTTTTTATAATGTTTATCATTTATACATACATAAGTACAATCACGCCTATGTTTCCAAATGGGCCACACAAAACGCTACATACACAATATAGCACATAATATATGTATTTTAGGCTCTCTCTTTTATAAAATGACCTAATACTCCAAAACATCTCTTAAACAGTTTTGAAACAATGAAATCCTATCTCAGCCCTCAATTGATGTAATTCTACGCAATGTAGGCCTACAAGATGCCCTAGAAATCTAGACATCAAATACAGAGAAAAGGGTTTGACGGACAAATATACAAAAGGGTTTGTGAGGCACTGTAAGGAGGGAGCTTTGTAGGTACATATTACTTTAGCTAGGTACAAGGTTGTACAAGGTTTTACGTGACTTTAAACTGATGAAACTGTTACTATTAATATATAAAACATAAATAACCTGTTATCAAGAACCTACAAGATGGACAGACGACTTGATAAAGGCCGCTCTAAAACGCTGGATGCAGGTCACTCCCAACAGGTTTTCGTGGAAGTCTAAAAGGGAGGCCTATGTTCAGCAGTGGAAATTTATGGCTGAAATGATGACGACGATGATGATCTAAACTGATAAATTGTCGCCTAAAACGTATCTTAACTTATTTCCTCAGTCCCCTCTTACGATATACATGGAAGAAAGGGAGAGGTGTTTTAGATATGGAGGGTCGTAAACGAGGAGGTGGGAACCAAGAGCAGGCCCCAGAACATAAGCCTTAGAGATCCAGCGACAGGTTCAGATATTCCTGATTGGCAAGTTCCTGATGCATTTAACTCGTATTTTATAGGTGCCGCATCAAAATACGTAGTGCAATCTGATGAATATTTATCCGAAAAATATTTACAAAATCACCTTTGCACCTCAGATATACCTCCTTTTAGGTTGCCAATCGTAACACGCGGTTTGTTGGATGAAGTTCTCAGTTCTATGTTTAAGACTCGTGCGACCGTTGATGCATATGATATTTCACCAAATATTATTACAATAATATGGCCAATAATAGCAAATATCCTAGTTGTGCTTATAAATACCATGTTTTCTACTGGGATATACCCTGATATACTCAAAAACACCAGAGTGTGCCCTGTTTTCAAGGGAAAAGGCGACAGAGACGACGTGAGTTGTTACAGGCCAATAAGTATTGTACCGACTATATCTAAAATAGTGGAATCAATTGTTTCGTCCCAGTTGATGAGCCATCTTGAGTTGAACAACCTCCTGACAGACAAACAGTATGCATACAGGCAGAAAAGGTCTACTACTACAGCAGCACACAAAATCTTTGACTGCATTCTGTCAGGTATGGATGAAAAACACAAGATGGCTGGTATTCTGTGCGACCTATCAAAAGCATTTGATGTAATAAACCACAAAATGTTATTAAATAAATTACGTCGGTACGGTATTGAAGGCTTTGCGTATCAGCTGTTGGCGTCCTTTTTATCAAGCCGCAAGCAGTTGGTCAAAATGTCTGTAAGCGGAAAAAGGCTCGCCTCGAACGTTTCTGAAGTTACAGTTGGAATCCCTCAAGGATCGGCGCTTGGGAATTGCCTATTTTTAATCTTCGTGGATGACCTTCCATCATCAATTTCAACGGGTTTGTCAGTCCTGTTTGCGGATGACACCACAGTAGTTGTGAGTGCCAGCTCGTATGAGCGGCTCGCTGACAAGATAAGTGAGGCATGCGGGCAGTTGCAAAAGTGGTTCTCCGTCAACGGTTTGCTTCTTAACGTGTCTAAATCTAACATAATGATTTTCTCTGGTCGTAAAGTTGACCTGCCTACCTGTCTGCTTAGCTGTCCAATGCCCTTATGCAGTGAATCAAGGTTCCTGGGTTTCATATTGGACTCAAATCTGAACTGGAAGCGCCATGTCGACGGGTTATGCGATAGACTGAGTGGTGCAGTCTTTGCGTTACGAAAACTTAAACCCCTAATTTCTAAGAATGCCTTAAAGCAAGTATATTATGCTCATTTTCATTCTCTCATGTCCTATGGTACTATTTTATGGGGAAACTCAACAGACTCTAATAGAGTACTGCTGTTGCAAAAGCGTGCCATACGCATATTAGCTGGAGTCGAGCCTAGGCATTCTTGTAGAGAACTTTTCGTGACGCACAAAATAATGACTCACTACTCACTATACCTATTTGAGATATTGATGTTTGTGAGAACAAATTTATCTATGTTTTCTCGAGTAAATGTAGTAGGCAAGCAGGTCCGTCGCACAGGACAGCTGTGCACAGTTCCCCGTCGGATGGCACTCTCAGCAAAGAACCCGCGGGTCATAGGCCCCACGCTTTATGAGTATCTCCCTACTGAGCTGAAAAACGAACCGTCCGATGGTGCATTTCGACGCAAACTGAGAAACCTTTTGTTGGATAAGCTAAGCCAATGTATTCTGTTCGTGAGTTCGCAGAAACTCAGTTTTAGTTTTTAGTTTTTATTGACATGATATTTTTCAGTTATTATTATTGAATTATTGTATATTATAAATTGGACGATCCCAAAATGGTGAAATTTTATAATTGTTTTTCGTTGTTTAATTTAATTTGATTTCGACATATTTACTATACTTAATTTTGACATATTTATTATTGTGACATTTATTTTTATTTTTTATTGCTTTAAACACTTGACGTATTCAATTTAAAATCACTTAACATTTGACACTTTATTGTGTATTGTTAATGATGTATTTTATATTGAATTAATAAATAAATCTAAATCTAAATCTAATCTATTCTAACCCAACACCACGTAGGACGACTCTAAACTTTGTAAAATTTACAACATGGAATAAAATAAGCACATTTCTTTAATAATAATATTATTATATGTGAGTCAACTTATATCTAGTTTACAATCGTCACGTCTGTATCATAGCATGGGGCTCAAAATGGTCTTTAAAATGTTTAAAATAAAATGGGTGTCGTAAGAGTCGACTCTGGGAAAGGGTTAGTGTATTGTGGGCTATGAGCTAGCAACCTGTCACTGCGATATCACGTTTAACCATCTGGTTACCCTAAAATTGCTAAACGTGCCACTGGATTTTTGAATTCATGTGCTCTGCCTACTCCTCTTGGGAATACAGGCGTGAGAATATGTATGTATGTATGTATGTAAGTAGTGTTCTAAAGCTTCCCACTTTACCGTACCCTATTCGCCACGGTACCCTAAAAAGGCAGTTATGTAAGCCGACAGCCTTTCGCCCATGGGATTAGTCTGGACTGTCTTAGGGTAGGGTATGATTATAAAAAAACGGACAACTCATGTCTTAAATATAATTTAGCCCGACATGTTTTTGGATTAGACTGCGCGCCACCGCTTTGTTCGCGTGGTTAAAAAAAAACTGGCCAAGTGCGAGTGGGACTCAAGTGCGAAGGGTCCCGTACAATTGGGATGATGACAGGGCTAAAAATACATTATTATCACAATACACTAACCCTTTCCCAGAGTCGACTCTTACGACACCCACGGGAAGAAAGGGGGAGGCGCTAATTCTCACCCGGCACCACACGGGAAACTACTACGGGCGGTACAGATCTATACATATAATAAATCTGTAACAAGGCCGTGTCTGTACATTGAAGATATTTGAGAAAAACTGTTACTAGGGCTATTTATT
>BHDV01007455.1:90882-120954 GCA_005406045.1 Adoxophyes honmai
TTGCTAGCCTACCGCCCACAATACACTAACCCTTTCCCAGAGTCGACTCTTACGACACCCACGGGAAGAAAGGGGGAGGTGCTATATAGGTAGTATAACTAAAATCCAGCAGACGAAATAAATAGATACGTCCTGTCCACAGTATTAACGTGGCCGTATTTCCGCGCATCGCATTTTCGATTGAAAATCGATGCGCGGACTTACCCCCACCTAAAATCTTGCCAAGTCAGATTCACGGGACTTTACATGCTCAGTTTTTTGCGATTATTCTTGGCAATCAACGTGTTTCCAAATCGTTGGTAGACTAAAAAAATGTAAAAAAAAAAAAAAAAAGCACCTTGTAATTCTGTTTTGTTTATTTCAGACATCATTCCTGCATGCAGTACCTACTGAATCATGCTACTACTTTCATATGAGGTAGGCAGAGTACATGAAACGCTATAGAAATTAAACTAAAAGTTACTGTATGCGACTGACAATAATTAGGCATTTAAATACTCGTAATTATTCATAAACTTCGCCATGCAGGTTCATTTTATGAACTACATTCATACATCAATCCCTTTTATAACGCAACAGTCACATAAAGAACTATTACACCACATCCCAAATTAATCGAAAATGACACCCCGTTAACGTCGACTAATACAAAAGCGCCGATCTTCGCTCTGCGACCTTATTGTTTCCTTATTGTTCGTGTTGAACATAACATGTTGAACACAGCATGTTGAACATAGCCCGCGTTAACGGAGCATGTTGGAATTTCGCAATTAAAATCGTAAGGTTGTAGAATGAAATGTGTGGGGGCAAGTTTTTCATTAACTTTGGGGTGGATTTAAGCTGTTGTTTATGCGGTGAAAATGTGGTGTTGGAACAGAATAACACCTCTCCATTTCTTTCGTGTCGTAAGTGGCGACTAAGGAAAACAGGTTTAGGTATGCTTTAGGCGACAGGCTAGCAACCTGTCCCTATTATTCCTGCCAACTCAAAACAAAAAAAATGCTAAAAGTGGCCACGAAATGTGTAATTTTGTGTACGTTTTTCTATGTAGCATTTCGTGTGCTCTGCCTACCCCATTTGAGAACACAGGCGTGATTGCACGTTTTTTTTTATATTATAAATTTGAAAGTGTGTTTGTTTGTTTGTTTGTTTGTCCGTCTTTCACGGCTAAACGTAGCGATGAGTTGACGTGATTTTTTAGGTAGAGATAGTTTAGGGCATGGAGAGTGACATAGGCTACTTTTTGTCTCTTCAAAACCCCCCATTTCCCTAAAGTGAGGGGTGAAAGTTTGTGGAGAATTCCGCAATTTTCAATGTAGAAAGCTATAAATTGGTATGTGTGATATTTCTTCTGTGCTACCCCGAATTCAGCGCGAGCGGAGCCGCGGGCAAAAGCTAGTATTAAATAAATATTTCTTTATCTATCTAACAATGTTACATAATTATTTATTCTACTATAGGTACACTTGCTGAATCACAACGTCTAACGATTGCATCCAAGCCACCCGAGCACATAATTTGTCAGTCCCCTGGGTTGCCAGTATTTAATTAAGCTTGTCGATAAGCTGGGATCATTAATTATAGGCATTATGGTCCATTACCCTTGCCATTCGTTCACGTCGGTAAAAAAAGACGTATTGATGGATTGTGGGGCATTCGGTTGCACAGGGCAAAATGACGAATGTGTGAATTCCGTACAAACTAAGAGTCTACTATAGTGGGTACGTACACACATCATACCGAGGTAGGAAGAGCACTTGAAACGATACACAGATAAAATAATGTTCCGTTGTACCATCGAATCAATTAATTCCTCACCCACCGCAGAACATACATCATAACTGTGTTCCCAAAAGGGGTAGGCAGAGCACACGAAACGACACTACGGGCTGCATACTTTCGATTGGTATAAAATTTATCCATTAACCAAACTGGTGATTTTTTTTTATCTTGGACTGAAATTTGCTAGGCAACCCATAAATATATTCTTTGATAAATTAAATTACATAAAAAATGTGTTTGATCCATTAACCAGCTCGGTGAAGGTCGTTGTATGGCGGGATCCTCTACTATTACAAAATCAACAGAATTACCTTCGCAACCAAAACAACCGATCGGTTTACATCTAATCACCATACATTTATTGCATACAAGTTTGAAACAACAGAGCACTTTACGGTACGCGAGCCTCTAGCAAATCGCCAAATAGCATACATTGTTAGTTGCTATTGCTTCTCCAATTTGGAAACTATTTGGATGCCCTACAAATACATTGTTCAGTTTTCAATGAAACCTATGAAACAAATGTAAATAAACAGACAATGTATTAGTTTTTGTGAAAAACATTACCAACGAAGCTTTATAAAGCGACAATTACACTTAAGGCCCTGCGCAGACGACAGACTATCCGCGACGGACTTTTTGGTCTGTGACAATCTATGGAATCATAATGCAGTAACCCACACGACGCGCATAAAGTCCGGCGCACAATGCATACAATCCATACAGATTCGATCGCACAAAATCGCCCCTAATGCCTAGTTCGGACTAGGCTAGTATTTTAGTCGAGTAACGAGTATTTTAGTAACTAAACGTGTCTGAACAATGAAAATTTAGTCGAGTTACCTCTCGACGTTTCGGCCGCGTTACAGCGACCGTGGTCACGAGTTGACTGAAGCGGAGCTCGACGTTTGTTTGGCAGCCCGGGTCCTTCGAACTACCCGCACTTGATTTTAGTCAGTATCAGTAACGGCTCCTCGAACTACCCGCGTTTCACAAATAAATATGTGTGAGAATCACGAAAGTTTAAAACAGTATTTAGTCGAGTTTTATTGTTTAAACAAAATTATTTACTAAATCGTAGCGAGTGGAACAAAGTAGTCTCTGCCTACCCCTGTGGGAAAGAGTCGTGACGGTATGTATGTATGTATGTATTTACTAAATTACTCGCTACTCGACTAAAATACTAGCCTAGTCCGAACTAGGCTTAAAAGTTCACCTAATGCGGTCACCGCACGTGTTCCAAATTACGTCAACGAACGTCGTCTTCAGACTAGATTCAACCGCGTAGCATCGCAGTATCGAACGATTGCAGATGCGTTCGCGTTGGCTAACGGGACTTGCGTACGGGACGTAAAGTAGTATAACACAAGGCACATTGACCTGAAAAGCGATGAAAGATTTGTCTTTCACATGGTCAATAGTAAAAACATCAGGAAATATTTAACAGGGGTTAAAATCTTTACGGTTATTTTCCGGCAACCCTGTATAATTTTATACACATTGTCCAATAAAAAAAAACTGATATTTCATGTCTTAGATAGAGTAGCTCGACATATTTCAGGTGACCTTGTCCGTATTATGTTTTGTAGCCACTTTTCGTACAATTTGGCTTAAACATAGTAAGAGGTAAAATTATGTCAGGTTGCTAGCCTGTCGCCTAAAGCATACCTAAATCCTTAGTAGTGTGTGTTATACCTATTGTTTAATATGGAAAATTGAGAGAAACAGAATAAAAGACTGACCTACTTTTCAAGCAACAACAAAAAATTATGCCGCCATTCCAAATATCAAAACGTCACAGAATACCGTGCAATTGTTATCCGAAAACATAATAGCAGCCCTTTGAAACGAGATAGCACGATATCCATCTCGATTGTTTGTTTCTTTTGTAGTGGAAAACGTTTTTTTCGATAGTATGCGTTTATCTGAAACAATGTGGTTTGATAATCTTTACGCACGACCAAGCAGCGTAGGCCAAATCTGATCAAATACCCTAAGGCTCAATTCACACCAGAAGAGCAGCGCAGCGCGGCGTAGCGCAGCGACCCGCTCCGTGGAGAATTATGCGCGAGGATTCCTGCGACTGTTCGAGAAGCCGCTGGAATACGTAGGAAATCGCTGGAATTTACGTAATTATTGACATTATGTATTGACAGCGGCTGTCGCGACTACTCGAGCATCCTCGGGCATTCCCGCGACAGCTCGCGCAGTCGCACGGCTTTGTTTATGGAATGCGCTGGAATTCGCGCGGATCCGCGGGCATCCGCGCGCATCGTTAGAGTTTCTCATGCGATAGTAAGTCTTATTGTAATGAAAATAAAGTTGAAATTCTCATGACACTGAAATTGCGCTCCAATACGCCGCGCTGCGCTGCTCTTCTGGTGGGAATTGAGCCTAAGATGTGCCTATACGAATCGGATCCTTTATAAAACAGAAACTTTTATAAAACAAAAAATATCAGGGCACATGTCACACCGTTCGACCCTTTTTGGGATATATCTGAAAGTGCTAAACATGGCCATGGGTTTTTGAATTCATGTGCTCTGCCTACCCCTCCTGGGAATACAGGTACTAGTAGGTACATGCTACGTAGACAAAGCAATGACTATTATTTTTATGTTCCCTATCCACGTCCAGCAAAACTTTTTTTTTTCAGGATTTATGTTGGCAGATATATTAGATAGTGATAGGTTGCTAGCTTATCGCCTAAAATATATATACTATCAGACCTGTATTCCCAAAGGGGGTAGGCGAGCACAAGAAATGCTACATAGACAAAGCCATGGCTATTTCACGTTCTGTGGCCACTTTTTAACCAACACAAGCGAGAACACACCAGATAAAAAAGCCACACATTTCACAGTTTAGACGTCTCAAATACGGGCCAAAAAGCTTGACCGGCTTTAAAACCGGTTCCGGCCCTTTCTCTATTAGTCTCTGTCGGGACCGGAAACGTCACGGCGGCCGGAAGTGCCAACATTTACATAAAAACACAGCCGGCTAAACAGATAAAAGCAATCACGCTTCTTCCGGTTTTGGGCACATGAAAAAATTACGTACGGGTGAGGGTTGGGACACATCAGTCAACTTGGAATTGTACAGTCACGAACCGGGATTGTTGAGCCACTTGCCACTGTTCGCAATTTAGACGTGTAATCAATGACCGATGTGACCGACTAAATGTCAGCTATTGGATTAGTATTACACGACCAAGTTACATACATAGGCAAGTGGCTCAACAATCCCTCTTCGCAATGGTACACTTGAACTTAGAATCCTCGCCTGCTGCAGAACCTGCTTAGGCAGCTGAAGGAAAGAAGAGGAAAGATAAAAAGACATTTATAAAAAAATTGACACAGATAAAAACCAATATCATTGAATTGTATTGTATTGTATGACTTGCACATAAAACAGTTACATAAAACAAGTTACAAGATAACAGCCTTATGTACAAAGCGATTAACACATACATTACAATCACGCCTATGTTCCCTAATGAGGATGGCAGAGCCCACGAAACGTGACAATGACAAAACTATGATTATTTCACGTTTAGCCACTTCAAGTATAATATAAAATTTAAAAACAGATGGCAGAAATAACAGTAACTTGTCGCCTAAAGTGTACTTAGACCTAATCCCTTAGTCTCCCAAGACATCCACGGAAGAAACGAAGAGGTGTTATTCAAACAGAAAATAGTTTTCAATGACGAAAAACAGGGGAAGACATTTTACTCTCACTAAACTTGTAGTCAAGCTTTGTCGACCTTTCCACTCCCAAACATATCTGCCCAAAAAATCACTGCCCTCCCCACAACCACAATATTTCACCCCCACAACTGTCAAATGGAAGGGTTCCTCTGAATTAGATGTGGCAACAAAAGAACGTATTAAGTGTTGTTTGGTGTTGCCATTGTGATCCGTTGTTGGGGCTTTCTTTAATTCCGAATTTTCGGGGCTTTTTATCGCGGGATAATGATATCTGCACGACAGTGATGGAGCAATGGGTGAGCTAATGGGATTAAGTTGTTCTAGAGGGGGGACGCGTTTGGTGACACCGAAATTTTATATATACAATTGCTTTTGTTCCTGAATTGGTGGGTAGGGTACGAAACGCTGCGTAGATGAAACCGAGACTATTTCACGCTCTGCAGCCACTTCTAGCATAGTTTTAGGTTTAAAAACCGATGGAAGAGGTATAATAGTGACAGGTTGCTAGCCTGTCGCCTAAAGTATACCTAAACCTGTTTTTTCAGTCGACTCTTACGACATCATCGGAAGAAATGGAGAGGTGTTATTATATCTCGACACCACACAAGTGATGAAAATAACCTAAAAAATGACGTGTCAGCTACGAGCGAGTGAAAACATACTAATACTTTGATGTTTTTTATATTTTTTTAATCCTTTTTTAAAATAAAAGAGTTACAAAAGTACCTACTTAAGACCGCATAAATGAATTTTGTAACCTCTAACCTCCCGCATACATTTGACAGCTGTACTTTTTTAAAGTTAATGGCGCGGACAAAGGGGCAACTACATGCAGCCACCAACGGAAAAGTTTCCGAACGCATTAAAAAAATATTGAAAAATGCTTTGATGTCTCTAGTTGGTTAAATGAACTTAAAAAGCCTAAGAAGTAATTAAAAGGAGCTAATTAAAACCATTAAATATGTAAGGAATGGCCACAAAACGAAACAGTCATACGTTTTTGTCCGAAACTATGACTATTTCACATTTCGCGTAAATTTCGTAGGTATAATAATTACAGGTTGCTAGCCTAGCGCCTAAAATATACCTTAACCTATTTCCTTAGTCGCCTCTTACGACATCCATGGAGAATAGGACAAGCGTAATTCTAAACCCAAAACAGCAAAGATCGAATTAAAACTATTACAAATCATGTGGCATAATCCAAGGAAACATAACACATAAACAAATGAAACATCTAATACCCTATTATGTCTATTGAACAGCCAACCTTTTCCTCACTCATAATTTAATTACAAATAATTCCCTCGTCTGTATTCCTCAAAGTATATTTTTATTTCAATAGATAAGTAGCTGAAAATGTTTATGAAAGAACCTCCTTTTAAATATATTCTCGGGAGCCATTCGCTGGAATCCTGTTAATTCGATTCCCCATACAGCGTATTCCGAAATGTAAATAACATTTGGAGATATTTTTTCTTCGGGATTTTATCGGTTGTTTTGCTAAAGTATTTTAAGTGTATAATACTTTGGGAATAAGGGAAATCGGCGTAATGGTGGACAGTTTAAAGAAGGATTTGTGTTGGTGGAAACTATTTGTTTTGGAGGGCGATTCCGAGTTGACTGGACGCTGTATTTTGAGATAAGAAGTTTAAGTCGACTTTTGCAGGGAGAAAGGAGTTAAAAGCCTTGTGAAAATCGTAAATAATAAATACGTCTATGGACAAATTAAAGGATATTATAAACCCGGCTCATCTATGTAGCGTTTAAGAGCGATGCCTCCTACTATGTGATATGTATGTACTTTATTGTTTACTATCGGATTTAATAGTAATTAAAGGATTAGTTCAACAAGTCATGGTTTACGCTTAATTCATTTGGTTATAACAAATCGTATTAGACACTTAGATGATCATCCTTTGAGGTCAATTTGCTGACAGGTAAATGTCATCCTGTCTCTGTCTTGTCCTCAGGTCTTGTCAGTCGCAAACAGTAAGGACGTCAAGATTATTTGTCCGATATGTTTTTTGATGATGTTTGTTGTCATAGTTATTAGGTACCTCCAACTACTATGAAGCAATTAAGGATACAGTTTAGGGTAATTTAGGTGACAGGCTAGCAACCTATCATTATCTTCCTTTGTTTATCTGTAAACTATGAATTATGCTAAAAATAGGACCGTAGCATAAAAAATGGTCGAGGTTTTGTTTATTTTACGTTTCATGTGTTCTGCCTACCTCGTTTGGGGAAACAAGTGTGATATTTGTTTACGTGTGCAGTACTTTTTTTATTAAATCCTAATTATATTCTTGCCCGTATGGTTGCTCGAGATAAGAATAGCACTCTAAAACGTCGAAGAGCCAACTAAGGAAATAGGTTAAGCTATATTTTAGGCAGACAGACTAGCAACCAGTCACTATTGTAACCTAAAACCTAAAAAAATATGCTAGATACGGCTACAAAACATGAAGTACACTGGTTTTCATTATGTATCGTTTCGTGTACTCTGCCTACCCCATCGGTCAGACGTAATGTATGTATGTAAAACATTCCCAAACCAAAAAAACCTATTTTTCCGCCCGGCAACCTACCAATTAATCTAGAATCTTCTTTATTTGCATTTTATTAATATTTATGACGCTCAAAGCTCCTTTTCTTTAAGAACCTTAAATTTATAGTTTATTTGCGTTAGCCAGGTGCTCTCTAATTATGCCCGGTGTTGCCAACAAAACAAATATTTGGGGACGTCATAATTTACGACAGGCAACACTGCAAGTAATTGCCGGAGTCGTAACAACAAATTATGAAATTTTATTGGAGTTTGCAGTGACGTAAAAGTTTATATAAAGGTTTGTGACTGCTGGCTCGGGCGTTAAACTTGAAGAATAAAAGCGATGGGCGCTTGGAAACGAATGTGTTAAACTGTCGGGTTAAATGTTTAACTGGGAAGTGGGATTTCATACATACATACGATCATAGCTATGTTCCCAAATGGGGTAGGCAGAGCATACAAGACGTTATGTAGTCAAAACCATGACTATTTTCCGTTTGGCAGTCACTTTTGGCATATTTTTACATACATACATACATACATCACGCCTGTATTCCCAAGAGGGGTAGGCAGAGCACATGAATTCAAGAATTCAGTGCCACATCTAGCAATTTCAGGGTATCCAGATGGTTAAACGTGATATTGCTGTGACAGGTTGCTAGCCCATCGCCCACAATACCCTAACCCTTTCCCAGAGTCGACTCTTACGACACCCACGGGAAGAAAGGGGGAGGTGCTTTTACAGTATAGATGAGATTTTTGACAATGTATTAGAATGAAATTTGCTTAGAAAAACTTTTTGATTATTTATTTGTTATTATTTTTTATTTTGGACATGAGTTTATTGTGTTTTTTTTTTTTGGTAAATGTAATGCTTGACGACATGATTTTTCTGTATTTATATTTAATTGTTATTTTATAATTTTCAAACACAATACCTGTATTGTTATTGAATAAATGACTATGACTATGACTATGCTATTCTAACCCGGCACCACACGGGGCATATTGCATATGGCATATTTTTGGTTTAAGTTAATAGGTACAAAAGTGCCAGGATGCTAGTCTCTTGCTTAACGTATACCTAAACTTATTTATCCTTAGTCACCTCATACGGCAATCGCGGAAGAAATAGAGAGGTGTTATTCTATCCCGACACCACACAGGATTTCATATACCAGAATTACGTGTGTCCCAATTATAAGGTGTCTACTGTGTCAGAATGACAGACAGACATTACGCCTGTATTTCCAAATAGGGTAGGTAGAATATGAAAATATTTAAATTTAATTTCGCACACAATTTCCAAAAAATTCTGAAGCACCTGGGATTCGAACCCACAACCCTCTGCTTGAGAGGCCACAGGTCAATGATGTCAATGAAAGATCAAACCACTGGGCTACCACGGCTCGGAAGACCATGTCTAAATTTTCCCTTACCTTAGATGACCTGTTAACACTTCATCAGGGTACCGAAAGCGTAGCAGAATTACAGTGTCTGACGAAGTTACCTGCATAAACCGATTTACTGAGCTTTTAAGCTGAAAGCTGAGCAATCGGCACGGCCCAGAAGCTTTCAGTATGAATTAGTGATGTGCGTAATCATTAATGCATTTTTGCGGATACGGATGAGGTACGTTAACCTCACCATAAAAATACACATCACACTTTCCGGCTTAGTACAGCAAAACGCGAGTGGAGATATGCACGAGATAGACTATAGCTGTCAACATCTAATTTGACACATCAGATAAAGACAGATATAATATCTCGCGCTCGAGGCGACTAGAGCGTATTTCTATGCAAAGCATACATTATTTTCAAAGATAAAAACCGTTTAGCAGTCACATCTACCATATTTTTAGGTTTAGTTAATAGGTACAATATTAAAAGGATCCGCTTTTGTATGTCGCTAAATGCATACCTTATTTTATTTATTAGTTGCTTCTAACAACATCTGTAGTAGAAACGGAGAGGTGCCATTCAAATTTGAAACCACTCGATGAACTTCAGTCATATTGTTTTTAGGACTCCTTATTTCTAGAAAAACATAGACTAAGTCTAAATTAATTTACGAAAACAAACATAAAACGGAATGGTTATTTACGGATACCCGCGGATTCGGATAGCAAGCACAACACTAGTATGAATTACCTTCGTTAGTTTCGCTGATTCGAGTTTTCAATACTAAGCTTTTACTGTTCATTTCGGCTGCAAATAAATTGGACCGTTTTTAATCGACTTTCGGACGTCCGAAAATTTTCTGCCTTTAATGCTGTATTCGATGACTAATATAATTTTCCTTTTTCCATACATACAATCACGCCTGCGTCCCCAAATGGGGTAGGCAGAGCACACGAAACGTGACAGCCTCTTCTAGCAAAGTTTTAGGTTTGCAAACAGATGGAAGAAGTAGAATAGTGACAGGTTGCTAGCCTGTCGCCTAAAGCGTACCTAAACCAATTTCCTTAGTCGCCTATCACGACATTCACAGAAGAAATGGAGAGGTGCTACTATTATAGCTGCCACCTTTCAACCTAAAACTAAGCTAGAAGTGGCCACGAAACACGAATTAGTCATCATCTACCATTTTGTGTGCTCTGCCTACCCCATTTGGAAATACAGGCGTGATGTACCATCGCGAACAGGGATTGTTGAGCCACTTACCTATGTTTGTAACTTGGTCGTGTAATACTAATCCAATAGCTGACATCTAGTCGGTCACATCGGTCATTGATTACACGTCTAAATTGCGAACAGAGGCACGTGGCTCAACAATCCCTGTCCGTGACTGTATGTCGCAACGACACCACAGATACAGTAAAGGGCTAATTTGTCATTGCACCCTCCCCCACCACTTTCGCGAAGTGACGTCAGGTCACATCCAAAGCTGTTAAGTTTGCTGCCAACGCAAAAAGAACATTCGTGTGCCGACTTACGGTTCAAAAAGGAGCGGGAAGAATATCTTCCTGTCTTAAAAACTTTTCGAGTTCTAAAGTGTTTACTTTCTTTGTAAGTTTTAATCGAGCTGTCTTAGAGTATGGGAGCTGTGATAAAACTTGCTAAAATAACCTTTAGGGTTCTGTACACGGAGGGTGGAAACGGGACCCTATTGCTGAGACTTCGGTGTCCATCCGTCTGTCACGAGGCTGCATCGTTTATGATGTAAGAACGATGATAGCTATACAGTTGACATTTTAACACATGATTTATTTCTATTGCTGCTATAACAACAGATACTACAAATCCGTATCAATATATAAATGTGAAAGTGTGTTTGTTTGTTTGTCCGTCTTTCACGGCTAAACGGAGCGATGGATTGACGTGATTTTTTAGGTAGAGATAGTTTAGGGCACGGAGAGTGACATAGGCTACTTTTTATCCCGGAAAAAGTTGATGTTCCCGAGGAAAAACAAAAATATAGTTTGCTTGATAGATCGATATCGATCGATGATAGATCGATATCGATCGATAACCGATCGATAGATGATAGATCGATGGCGCCGTGTGTCGTTTGAAACGAGAAGTTTTCTTATAGTTGTGCTTTATACCGCAATATAACCGAGTTCCACGCGGGCGGAGCCGCGGGCGGAAAGCTAGTAAAATAAATATTACAAACTTGCTTTTTGGCCGTTTTTGGTGCTGAACCCTGCGAGCGCGAGTCTTACTCGCACTTGGCCGGTTTTTTTATTGGAATGTAAAATATCAAACAACACGCAGATATTTGCTATCGCAAAAAAGATAATATTAATTAAGGTTATGTCATTTTAACCTTAATTATATCAATTCAATGTATGGCGACGAACATTGGTACAGCGTCGAGAACTGGGACTTTTACTTTAATAAGGGAAGAAACCCTCAAAACACAAGTATTATACTGTAACTGAATTTATTTTAATGTAAATAATAAACATGAGCCACTTACAAACAAATAATATTATTATTCGTTCATAGTAGTCGCTAGCCCACTTTAAACTTTATTAATTACAATTGACTACGAAGTAATTAATTAGCTATAGTAATTATTCAACTTTCATGTTTAAACTATGTCCCAAGGTGCCCACTCTTCACAGTTTGTAACTGACACACCCGACAATAATTCACTGGATTATGTGTATAGACAGTTATATTAGCTACATGAAAATTAAAAAAATATAGGACATCTTAAATACCAAAATGTCGCTGCTCTAAGTTAATTAAAAAAAACTACATACACGTACATACATAAACATTACTCCCCATTCCCTATGGGGCAGGCAGAGACAACAGAGCGCCATACGCGTCTATTGTGGTATTTTCTTGCTTCACTCACATTTTCACACTCACACTCTTGTCATAGACGCTCGACGGTTTCGGGCACTTCTAATTTGGCCTCTTTTAGAACATCGCTGCTCCAGTCGTTCTTGTTTTACTACCCCGTGTATATTCGTAGTCAAATCGAATGAAATTCCTATCTACATACCGTGTATTTCAGCATTTATACCCCAACAAAAACGCAGTATCGTTTTAAAATCAAACAAGACAGAAACTTGGACCAAGTGCCATTTATTTGAATGGGTATCGAACCCCCGACCGAGCACTGCGCGTCGTAAAATTTGAATAACACTTGAGTTTTAGTTTACGAGTTCGTTCGTCTGGTCTCAGTGACCCAGTGGTTGTCGCCTTTGGAGCTGCGGTACGTTGGTTCGATGCCCGACCATAGCTTCAGTAAGTTAACAGTTATTGTGCAATAAGCACACGTTTTTTATCTATTTTTTTAATCTGATTTTTAAGGAGGCCTCGCACACTTCAAGTGTACATGTCAGCCTCATGGGAACTTACACAATTACTTACTCAAAGGACAGATCAATACCATGGTATACAGCTACTGCTTTATCAGACAGAGGTGCTGAAAGCCAACTATTGATCTGTCCGTTGTGCATTGAACCCAAATTATCTAAAATTCTTCTTCTCAAGACCGAATTCCGGACGCATTCTAACAACACATGTGTTAGGTCCTAAGTCTTCTGACAGTTAAGGCATAGTGGCGATGGTTTAACACCCATCATGCAGAGAAATTTGTTTGTGGGGATGTGTCCAGACCGGACTCTGAACGCTGAAACTAACAATTTCCTAGCGAGAGAAAAGCACACATACACAGTGGTATAAAACACGTTTTTTGTTTCAAATGTGGTAGGTCGAGGACGCGAAATGTTACATAGACAAATCCATGGCTATAGTAGCCGCTTCTAGCTATTTTTAGGGTTTAAGTTGAGAGATAAAATAGTGTGGTGTCGGATTTAGAATAACACTTTTCCATTTCTTCCGTGGATTTCGTAAGAGGCGACTAAGGAAATATTATAGATTTATGTATATTTTAGGCGACAGGTTAACGGTGTGAATATTATACCTGCCGACTCGTAACCCAAAAATATGCCAGAAGTGGCTGCGAAAATTGAAATCTATGTAGCATTTTGTGTATATGTATGGATGTATTTTTCCAAATGTGGTACAGACATACATACATACATATCGTCACGCCTCTTTCCCACAGGGGTAGGCAGAGACTACTTTGTTCCACTCGCTACGATCCTGACATACCTCTTTTGCTTCATCCACGTTCATCAATCTCCTCATACATGCTCGTCGGTTTCGGGTACTCTTGACCTGACCTGTTTCTAAAACCTCCGCGATTTGGTCACGGAACGTCCGTCAAGGTCTTCCCCTCCCATTGCACCCATCCATATCCCCGTATAGATTTGTTTTGTCAGTCTTCTTTCATCCATCCTCTCTATGTGTCCAAACCAACTAAGCATACTTTTTTCAATTCTATTCACTATATCTACTTTCACCCCAGCTCTTTCCCTTATCACACCAAATGTGGTAGGTTTAGCATAATGTTGTTTCAACATAGATGAACAAAGTACAGTGATTTCTAGTCCCCTTAAACACATCTAAACCGACAACATTCGCTGAAGAAATGGAGACCTATTATTCTACACAGGAGTCATTACATTACTGATACACAGTCAATCACAGAGTAACCTTCCTAAACCATCATCAAATTAATTAAAACTACTACAAAAACAGTACAAAATTACTCTCGGAATTGTCTTCGAACTTTGCCATTCGCCTTGATGGGGGCTTATTCTAAAGCGCGAAATGGGGGTCCGAAACTTCGGAACAATCTGTTAGGAGAACATTCGTCTAATAATCTTTGAACTTACAAATACCAAATTAAAAGTTGGGGCTCGCCGAGCCGACGTTTTGACGGTAAGTGTATTGCAATAAGATTATTTAAGTGACTTCGGCGCGCGACTTCATTTGCCATTCGTTGATTGCTATAAGTTGGTTAAGCTTTAGGCGACAGGCTAGCAACCTGTCCCTATTATACCTCTTCCATGTTATTTTTTAAATCATGCTTCCCCGTGTGGTGCCGGGTTAGAATAGCACCTCCCCCTTTCTTCCCGTGGGTGTCGTAAGAGTCTGGGAAAGGGTTAGTGTATTGTGGGCGATGGGCTAGCAACCTGTCACTACAATATCACGTTTAACCATCTGGTTACCCTGAAATCGTTAAGCGTGGCACTGGATTTTTTAATTCATGTGCTCTGCCTATCCCTCTTGGGAATACAGGCGTGAGGATATGTATGTATGTAAGTTTAAATGGCTATGAGACGGGAAATAGACATGATCTGGTTTATGCCACGTTTGGGGTGCGAGATTGTATAATATGTAAGTGGCCAATATCCTCAAGATTGCATTTATTTCCATACTAAATTTTAAAGAAATCGTGCCAATTGTTGCAACGTGAAAACATAACAAAAGAGAGAAAGAGCTTCCTCATTCACATACATACATACATATTCTCACGCCTGTATTCCCCTGTATTCTCATTCACTATATCTATTTTTGAGGTATTGACACGTTCAAATGAAAGAATGCAACTCTAGATTCAAACATAAATACGTCACCCCTGTATTCCCAAATGGGGTAAATTACAACGTGTTACAAAACATCGGGTAAAAATTCGAATAAAATATTAAAGCAAAAATATTGGAAACCCTAGTTAATCGTCACTTAATAGAATTGAAGTTGTCATAGATTATTTAACAGAGTGTATTCTTTGACGGATTTTAAATTTTTCCTTCATAAAGGTTTGCAAATGCGATAAGAGGAATTAATGGCTTTGAAAAACGTCACGTCAAAAAAAAATGTGCTGTCAACTTCAAATCTTCAAATCGATATCTTACAATTATTTCGTATGTTATCGATATTATTTCTTAAGTGAAAAAAATAGCTATCAAAATCATATTCCGGCGAGCGAAGTTGTGCATAAAGCAAGATGGGTGATACTTTGAGCCGTTTCTGTAAATTTGTTGTTTGTTGTTAAAAAATTATGTGTTCATTAAGGTTTAAATTCTTACCGTAAAGTATTTGTCTGTCTCATAATTTTTTTTTTTTACTTGATGATATCGATCAGAGCGGCTTCTGTACATTTTGCTATTGACTCCTAGTCGTTCCGCGGATATTAGGTAAACATGTACATTCTGTGTTATTTAATCTTTAATTACTTGGTAATAGGGTTGGTACATCAATGAGAAATTCTTTTTTTTAATTAATTTTGGCGATAAGTCAAACTGCGATACTATGGTTCTCAAATATTATAAATCGACTCCTTATAATGGGCCATTTAACCCCCTTTCGGCTTTACCCGTAGTTTTGTAACACCTTGTATATTGATTGTTTAATTACTTACTAATAGTATTTTTGTTTACCCTATTTTATGACTTGGGCATTTCACACATTTTATGATCCGATTTAATTTTGACATTTATGTTAAAACGTTTTTTTTTCTAATTATTATTTTAATTTCTTGACAAGTTGACTCTATTATGTTATTGATTTCTTGATTTGTGATTATTTCATCTGCAGCGGTTATCTATCGCACCAAAAATCTACTACGTTTTTAATTTGACAGTTTTAGTGTGAGTTTAATTTTTTGTTTCAACTGTCAAATTAAAAACGATATAGATTTTTGATGCGTTAGACAATATCGCTGCCATTTGTAATCACCAGGGTTCGGATTTGTCATCGCATGGACCGATGAAAGAAAACTATGGAGTCGATATTGAAATTAAATTGTTATGTAAACCATACATATTATTATACTCATTCATTTCATTAAGAACGAAATTAAATTATAAATAAAATAAATTACGTAAGTAGAAATAAGTCATATTGTAAATAAAAATAAAAACATTACTTTTATAATGTGCATCTAGTTTCCAATATTCATAAAGCTTGTAGATACAGGACTGAGTGCCTCAAAATCTTGACAAGGTATGGCACGTGCATTGTCCATTTCAAAATTACAATTGTAAAACGAGTAAATAATGGTAAATTTTTCCATATTTTAATTTTATTCAGTAAGATTAATTTTCGATTAACATTTTTAATCTGTCAACCTGCACAAGGGGCAAAGTATTACGGGACTTAGAAAATTAGTGAGTGTGAGTATGAATATGAATTAAAGTTTAATTTTAATATCGACTCCATAGTTTTCTTTCATCGGTCCATGCGATGACAAATCCGACCCCTGGTAATCACTTATATCTGACATGTCAAAGATGTAATATTATTTTAAAAAGGAAATAAAAGAATCTATCTATTCCTATCTATCATAGATATGCTCTCAAAACAGCCTCTAACTCCCGAACATCTTCAGCTATTTCCAGCTTATTGCTCCACAGCCAATAATATAAGTTATACTACAACAATGTTTGCACCTAAACTCAGACAGACAAACCAAGATTACAAATTCCTCCGCGCAACTTCAGACGTTATTACAAAGCCGTAAAACCGGTTATCCCTCATCACGAGTATTCAATTAACTGTTGAATGGGAAAGATCGAGTGATACCGGCCCTCTTTGGGGTAATTTAGTTTGGGCTAGTTAGGCCGGTGGCACTGAACTGCGGTTTAGGATGTCTGAATAAGTCAGTCGAAAGAAATGGTTCCTGACACACTAAACGTTGTCACCCACATACATCACGCCTGTATTCCCTAATGTGTAGGCAGAGCATAACGCTACATAGATAAACCATGAGTATTTCACGTTTCGTGGCTACTTCAGTATACTTTTTTAGGTTTTTGAGTAACATACATACATACATATTCTCACGCCGGTATTCCCAAGAGGGGTAGTCAGAACACATGAATCCAAAAATCCAGTGCCAAGTTTAGCAATTTCAGGGCAACCAAGTGGTTAAACGTGATATTGCAGTGACAGGTTGCTAGCCCATCGAACACAATACGCTAACCCTTTCCCAGAGTCGACTCTTACGACACCCACGGGAAGAAAGAGGGAGATGCTATTCTCACCCGGCACCAGAATAGCACGTTGTTGAGTTGGCCGGTGTAATAGTGACAGGTCATTAGCCTGACGGGTAAAATATACATCATCATCATCATCAGCCTATATACGTCCCACTGCAGGGCACAGGCCTCCTCTCAGTATGAGAGGGCTATGGCTATAGTTCCCACGCGGGCCCAGTGCGGATTGGGAACTTCACACACAACGTTGAATTACTTCGTCGCTGTGTGCAGGTTTCCTCACGATGTTTTCCTTCACCGAATAGCTCGTGGTAAATATCAAATTCGATGTCGCACATAAATTCCGAAAAATTCAGAGGTGCGAGCCCGGGGTTTGAACCCACGACCCTCTGCTTGAGAGGCCACAGGTCGAACCGCTAAGTTACCACGGCTTAGTAAATGAAAATATACATACTTTAACGAAATTTCTTAGTCGCCTCTTACGAGGTGTTATTTTAAACCATTTCGTTTCCTCTACCCTATTTGAGAATATACAGGCTTTATATGTATGTATGTATAGTTCTGCTCGGAATAGTGAAGGCGGATCCGACCCATACATCGTTGGTTGTCATCACCATATTGGTTTACAGTTTACACTACCCGATACATCTCGTTAACCCTCCACATAAACACTACCCTCGAATAACTCAACAATTATAACACATAACAATAGCAATTTAGATCGCGTAGATATCGTAATAGTTGCCTTTTGAGCCGCCTCCCATGGGACGAGGGAATGGATAGCGTTTACGTCATGAGCTTAACTGTTTTTACCCCGGTTTGTTTTTGTTTGTTTGCGTGCGTGTTTGCATTTATTTTAGGAGTAACGTAAAACGTTTAAACGTTAAAGGTTGGCTGTAAGAGATCCCCTAAGAGATAAGTCTGGCTTTGTACTTCGCCATTTCATTTGTATAAAATTTTGTTTCTTTGTATTCTGTGTTTTTTCTTTTGTACAATAAAATTTTTACTTACTTACGTTTAGACCATCGCGATCGTTTCTTAACCTCGGGTCGCGACCCAAATTTGGGTCGCGGGCCATATCGAGATGGGTCGCAGGACCCGCGGACTTTATGAAAAACAAACCGCAATCACTGCATTTCATTTGTTTTTAATTTTTAATCGGGTCAGGCTTTTAATATTTCTGAATTTTGGGTCGCCAGGCGAAAAGGTTAAGAACCACTGGTTTAGACTTACAACGCCGTAAGATGCGACTAAAGAATTAGGTTACGACTTAAGAAATATTTCAGGCGATAGGCTATCTGTCACCATTATTCCTGCTAGCTTAAAACCTAAAAAAATATGTAAGAAGTGGCAACAGAACGTGAAATAGCCCTAATGTAGCTTTTCGTGAGCTCAGCTTACCCCATTTGGGAATACAGGCATGATATATCTATGTATAATAGTCGTAACTTTTCCAACAAAACCTAACGCTCGCAAGAAAATATTTCGCCTCGACAACTCAATAGTTACGTCGCAAGGCCCGCACTCCTTTGCCTTATTTTTTTTCTATCGCCATAGACTTCCTATTTTGAATGCCGACAGAAACGGAATCGCAGACGCATGAAATCCTGCCATCTGTCGCTGTCACTGATATTTATTAAATCACTCGGAACACAGCTCACGTAAGTTAAAGGAGGATTTTACACGAGCAAGTAGCTTACAGCGACGGGGGAATATCTTTTTGTGTTTTTTCCTCCATTTTTTACGGTTGCGTAAAAATGTATTTTAATGTTGCCCGTCTCCGTTTAGCAGTCGTGCTACGAAAAAAGTAATGTTTAAAAATGCAATTATTTAGATTACAGACACAGAGAACCAAGCACCTAACAATTATGCACTTTAATAGCATAAAAAGTGGCCATTGTGGTTTTTTTTTTAATTCATACAATCACGCCTGTATTTTCTAATGAGGTAGCACATACGAAACGCTACCTACACTAAACCATAACTACGTTACATTTCGCAGCCACTTTTAGCGGTATTCATAGGTTATTTGTCTAGATATAAAATATTGACAGATCACTAGCCTATCACCTCCCTTAGTCGACTCCAGACATCCACGGAAAAAACAGAAAGGATTTCACCAAATCTGTTTCTTCAAACGGGTCGCAATCTACCCACGATATTTTACCGACGTCCAATAGAAACAAGTCTTAACCAGTTGAAACCAGTTTATTCCGGCTTAATCCAGTCCGCCATCATTGTCTAATCTAGTATTGGTATTCTGAACCACTATCTGAATCTAGCCGTTGTTTTAAAACTAATACAGAACGTGCCCGGAAAAATCTTTGTGTAGTTCCGCATAGACAATGGAATCCTTGTAGATACTCCAAGAATAGTTAATTATAACACGAGAGCGGAAAATCGGTTTATTCCAAAAGACATGATCGAAGCGAGTGTTTTAAATTGCATTTGAGACACTTTTGATCCCAAACATACTGCAGATAAATGCAGTAAAGAAAAAACCTCGTCATGTCTTCTGTGGATGTCGTAAGAGGTATGTCTAGAGAGGCGACAAGCTATCAAAACCGCTTAAAACAACCTAAAAAAATTATAAGATGTGGCTGTGAAACGTAAAATAATTGTGGATTTAAGGTACATTAGGCCGTGGTCGCCTTCACCCGCCGCCCGCGGCCGACAACGGCCCGACACCCGCGGCGTCTGTATGGTATGTTTGTGAATGCTCGGGAGTGGTCGTCTTCGTCCGCCGCGTGCGGCGTTCCGTTTACTACTATTATTCAGACGCCGCGGGCGGCGGGCCGTTGTCGGCCGCGGGCGGCGGGTGAAGGCGACCACGGCCTTAAAGCCTAAATACCAGACCACACGATCCTCGACGTCTTTCATTGTTCTGGTTATCGTCCAAGAACCCATATTTCTCCTTGTCACAATTCCCCCAAAACTGTAAAGCTAGTTTCACCACGTCGCACTTGACAGCTAGACACGTGAGAATCCAGCCTTACCCGCTCTATAAAGGCGCCGCCACACTGATCCGCTGTCAATATTCGTACGTTAGCCTATCAGTGTGGCGGTACACTACTTTTTCCTGAAATTTTACGCCTCTGTAATTTTTGCTTCGGAATAATATGTTTTGTGATAAAATGTCGTGGATGGATTATTAAGACGGATTTAGATATATTGCGGAAGGTACGTGGGAAAGAAGTTGATAGTGAGTGTGCCGCAGGCACAACCTTTTTTGACGTGTTTTTATACTTTTTCTGTATTTTTATTTTAATATTTGAATTTTATGTTTAGAATGGTCTTTTTATAGTTTTTGTTTCAGTCTCAATAAAATGGTGATCCAAGTCAGTCGTTTCACTTAATAGAACCAGATTTCATAGTCATATAGTCCATAGATTCCAGTCTCTCGCTTATAGTGAGGTAGTGAAAAACATGTTGAAACGTACCTAAACCGTTCCTTAGTCGCTTCTTACAACTTCCACGGGAGAAATGGAAAGGGTAAAAACGGGACCCTATTATTGAGACTTCACTGTCTGTCTGTCCATCTGTCACCAGGCCGTAACTAACGAACTGTGCTGGGTAGACTGTTGAAATTTCTACATATTAGTGATTTTGTAACTGTCAAACTGGGCCCTGTAACACAGAGCTTCCTAGCTCATGGCTTAGGCCATGATTCGCTTGTTTTGTTGCTTTTCCACCCTCTTCCATAAAAAACGTTTTTTGCAGTTTTTGGTACGGACCCCTTCAAGCGCGAGTCCGACTCGCACTTAGCTGATTTTTTTAGATGTTACGGAATTTATTCTTTATTCGGAGTAACTAGAACCTCTTTTTCTAAACTTTTACAGAACAAAAATACTTACGTCCTTTTCCAAAAAGGCTTGTAGCAAGAGTAACTATAAATAATTCATCGGAGAACTGATTTTAATTACACCACGGCATACCGGAAAGGTAGTAAGCGACAGTAAGTGAAAAAGTTATTAATTGCAGGGTAGGACTCACCCCCTCAACCCCCTCTCTTAGGGGGTTGAAACGGATTAGGGCTGTCTTTGGAACCAAATGATTCCCAGACCCGCGGTTTCGCTTGCGTCTGGTTCACAATTAAGTAACTATGAATCAGCGGTTTGTAGGGTTTAGAACACCCCTCCGTTTCTTCCGTAGATGTTTTGTGGCTCAGGAGAATATGTTAAGGTATACTCCGTTTCGTTTAAAAGTTGACTTTCATCGGTCAAAGAAAAAAAAATCAGGAATGTAAAAAGTAAAACTGGAAATTATTATTGCATTTACTTTTGTTTCCGTTTGTTATAATATTCTCAATACATGATTTAACTTAAAAAATTGTTACCATTAAAAGTTTAGTGTTTTATAAAATGGAGTTTATGTATTTTTTAGGCGTCTGGCTAGCAACTTGTCACTATTATACCTCTTTTTTCTAACTTAAAAATGCCTAAAGTCAGTAGTCATGGTTTTGACCTTTCTATTTCTTTTGTGAATATCGTGAAAGGCTACTAGTACCTCTTCTTTCTACTTTAAAAATGGCTACAAGACGTGTGCTAAACATGGTTTTCGCGTCCCTTTTGGGAAACCAGGACTGATGTACACTTATGCATGTCATTTATTTAATTGTAAAACACATAGAACCTCAGCAAAGCCTGATTCAATAAAAATGTTCCCGTGACATTCCTAACTCCGAAACAACGCTCTCTCGCCCCTCGACATTGTTAAAACTTGGACGACACCCTAACAACTTTGTACACTTTTAAATTAAAAATAAAAAGTTCAAACACATCCCATCGCCAGTCCGTAGGTTTGGGGATGAGAGACAATTTAAGAAGCTGTGGTTTCAAAAACCCAGGGTAGACAGAGCAGGTGAAATGTGACAGACTATACCATAAGAAGTTTTGGAGTCACATCTAGCTTAGTTTACACATACATTAACATCACGTAACACAACCGTGAGAGTCACTCAAAGTGAACTGAAATGGATCTACAACATAAACAAATACGTAAAAAAATACGAAAATCTGAAAATATTGCCTATTCTTTTGTACTCCGGCTCTTAGCCAACCGCGTAGCATTTCAATGTCAAACGATTGCAGGTGCGTACGCGCCGACTAAAGATTTGCGTACGAGACGAAAAGTAGGTAAAACACAGGGCGCAATAATCTGAAAAGCGATGCAACATTTTGTCTCCCGCAATATCTATAAGGCTCAATTCACACCAGAAGAGCAGCGCAGCTCGGCGTAGCGCAGCGACCCGCTCCGTGGAGAATACGCGAGGATTCCTGCGACTGTTCGAGAAGCCGCTGGAATGCGTAGGAAGTCGCTGGAATTTACATAATTATTGACATATTGACATATGTATTGACAGCGGCCGTCGCGACTACTCGAGCATCCTCGGTCATTTCCGCGACAGCTCGCGCAGTCGCACGGCTTTGTTTATGGAATGTGCTGGAATTCCCGCGGACCCGCGGGCATCCGCGCGCATCGTTAGAGTTTCTCATGCGATAGTAAGTCTTATTGTAATGAAAATAAAGTTGAAATTCTCATGACACTGAAACTGCGCTCCGCTACGCCGCGCTGCGCTGCTCTTCTGGTGGGAATTGAGCCTAACTGAACATTTTAAGGAATTATTTTACGGGGGTGTTCAGATGCTAACACCCGACTACTGGTTAAAATAAGTATGTATGGTCAATTTTCGTCCAGCCTGATTTATGTACCAATTACATACAAATTCAAAATTGAAAAAAAATCAATCGCTCGAAGATTAGAATGAAGAGATCCCTTAAGGTATATATTCGCCTTTGTACTTGTGTATATAGGTATTATTCTGTGCTTGTTATTTCGTCATATATTTTTGTACAGTAAAGAGTTACATACATACATATAGTTTTTCATCTGAAATTCAAAAATCTTTACGATTTCAACCTGCCATTGTACATCCCTTAAAGGACGAACCCTGAAGACAGTAAGGGCGGAAAAATAATGAAAGTAATATTTATACTGTCCGCAATGAAACTTCCTGAGCTTCCTAAACTTCACATTCAAATAAAGTTAAACCGAAAGTAAGGAATGAAGTTGCCGCGGTTTTCAAGATTTTGTTTTGTCTTATCCGATTTTAAGTCAAAAGTAATTTTCACCTGCAGCTTTTTCCGTTAAGTTACGGTATTTTTATCACCGTCTGAGCTATAAGACGTCCACTGCTGAATATGCCTTTGGACTTCCATAAGTGACTTAACATTACCCAGAGCTATTCTACTTACATAGATAGATAGATATAGAGAAAGATTACTTTATTTCATTTAAAAAAACACATTGTATCTACCTAATTTTCGTGTCAGATACATTGTCAATCACCATAACGTTAACTTGTAAGCAATAGTTAACAAATAATAAAAATAGGCTCATTTGTAATGTACCTATAAATAGATAAATCAAAAAAGCAAAACAATTCTAAAAAATGTTGTTTTAAATACAAATCATAATAAAATCAGATCCAAAATGTAAAATATGTCCAACTCATAAAAGATGTTTAAAAAAGTAATGATCAAAAGTTATGTCTTGCGAAATTAATTAACAAAGGGATCGTCAAAATGTTAAAAATGATAAAATAAAAGTAGGTTCATATATAAAATAATAACTCGTATTCTCGATTACTTTAAGTGATCTTTAAGTGAACCCGTGTGGTGCCGGGTTAGAATAGCACCTCCCCCTTTCTTCCCGTGGGTGTCGTAAGAGTCGACTCTGGGAAAGGGTTGGTGTATTGTGGGCGATGGGCTAGCAACCTGTCACCACAATATCACGTTTGACCATTTGCTAAACGTGGCACTGGATTTTTGAATTCATGTGCTCTGCCTACCCCTCCCGGGAATACAGGCGTGAGAATATGTATATGTATGTATGTATCTTTTAGAGAAAAACGTGATTTATACAAGATAAGTTATTTTAAGTCGGAGACCAAATAACCCAAAACCATCTACCTACGCAAACATGGAATACTAAAGCTGACTAAAAATAAGACGTATTGAAGTTGGCTGGAATCCAATGCAAACTATTCCGTTAAATTTACTTGCTTTTATGTCTTATATGAATGATTGTCTATTGATATCCGAGGGATCGCGAGATCAAGATTGAAGTGCCGCGATGATAGTTATTATAGCTTAGCTTTGTGATATGTGTTCTTGGGCAATTTTTGAAAAAGTTGTATACCTACCTATAAAAAAAACCTGCTTTTTCTTCTTAGTCGTACACTCTGGACAGAGTGGTCGTGGTCATGTTAAAGTCGACGCTTGCGACAAAAAATTAAAAAAATCTGCTAAGAAACCAAAAAACATTGGGTAAATTTTTCGTTTAAGTCACGTCATGAAACATAATTTGCATAAAATGTTGTTTTCTTTTTTTATATGTATTTTTATTGATAGTTTTAATTAGTAACTGACTTGTTTTCAAAAAAATTGAAAGAAAGAAAGAAAGAAAAAATGTTTATTTTTGGGTCCCCAAACCATCACCATACAAAAATAACAATAAAAAATAAAAATAAACTTATTACTAATACAAAAGTATGACTTAGCAAGAGAACCGAAAAATGGGTCTTCGCTCAGCATGAGTTGCTGCATCGGTAAGGTGCAGCAACGCTGGTTTTCAGCGAAGCCCTGAAATGAGCATAAGCGTCGGAGAAAACCAGATTACACAAAATTGAAATAAATAAAAATTGTACATAGTTAAGGGCTTTAATAAAAAGAAAAGTTAATTGATTCATTTGAGTAACGACAATTACCCACACATTTTGTATAGGTAATTTTCGTTACACAAATGAAGCGATCGTGACTTTGTTTTTATTATCCCTTAATTTATGTACATTTTTTTTCAAATTTTATTGTTAATTTTAATAAATAGTTAAGAAAAGATCAACAACGTTGTTATTACTGTTAAATATAGCCTATTACCCACACAATTTACTAGTTAATGGAATAAATGAATTGTGAACTGTATACAACATTGCTTCGTACCAAATTGTTTCAGCTTGATACTTTCACGCGTTCCTGAGAAAAAGGGTCATGACAGACGGACAGACAACTGATCCTACAAGGGTTCCGTTTTGCCGTCACAGTTACGGAACCCCAAAAACCAAATGCAAATACATTCCTGTATCTTATTTTTGGTTCGACCTCACATACGTTACAATACCCTCAGTACAGTCTTTCTTGATTCAGCATTCCTTTACGTTTATTTTATTGTTCCGAATATAAAGAATTTATCACTGAGTATTCGAGCGTACTTCGGGCATTTTCGGGCATCTTCGGGGTTCTTCGGGCTTTGTGGAACTTACATAACTATCAAATTTTATCATGCAGTGACCTTTTAGCAACAAAGGTTACCTTTACCAACTTTATAAGTGTCAATAACATACTTATACAGCTAGTTTCTGTTTTATACAGCTATTTTTCTTTCTGTGCCTAGATAGTAATGATTTATGTCCAATTCCTTCTAGTATTACATACATACATCACGCGTGTATTCCCCAATGAAAGTAGGCAAAGCACACAAAACGTTATTAAATAACACTTCTAGCATAATATTTTTTTTAGTTTCTGAGTTGGCAGTGATAATACTGACAGGCTGCTAGCCCGTCACCTGAAATGTACTTAAACCTAATTCCTCTGTCACCATCCACGGAAGAAACGGAGTGGTGATATTCTAAACCCGACACCATACGGCATACGGTTACTACTATTAATATTAGTGTGTTAGTTACTGCAATATCACGTTTAACCATCTGGTTACCCTGAAATCGCTAAATGTGGCACTGGATTTTTTGAATTCATGTGCTCTGCCTACCCCTCTTGGGAATACAGGCTTGAGGATATTTATGTATGTATGTTAGTAACTTTGTTTGAATCTCTTCACATTTCTTTAGCTACCAATTCGTACTGTTACCCCAAAAAAAAAACAGTTTAAATAAAGTATAGTTTCAATTATACAAAAAAAATACAGATAGATAGCAACTAAAAAATAAAAAGTAACCTTTTTTTAGGCGACAAGCTTGCAACTTATCATTATTCATATTTTCATTATTCTTACGTAACAAAGACTTACAAACTTACAACAGTCAAAAAATAAATACGTAACACATACAATGTCACAACCTCTTTACAGCTACAAGCGGTCTTAAAGTATCTTAAGTAGCTATTAAACAGCTCCGCCGGACCCATCACATTTTCAACTCTAAGTCCTGAAACTTAGAGTCGTTTTCGAGTCCCAGTGGGTTTAGGCACTCCAATTAATATTATGTTAAAATTAAAGTTCTCCCTTAATTAGACAGTTCGGAAACTGAGTTGATTTAAGGATGGGTTTTAATAAAATTTTCGAAACTAATTTTAAAGTTTAAGTAAATTCGGAACAGACGTTAGTTAAAGTTGGTGCTTAATCTAAGAGTTCACTGTGCGCGTGCTAGTATATTTCACTTGTATTTGATCAATTTCTATTTTTTTCATCATACCTACTTGCTCGTCAATGTTGTTTACAAGCGCCCATCCTATAAGACAAAATCCTAAATTGTACTCGAGGGAGTTAGGTATGACTTTAGCATTAAAATTTGCAAAAGTTAGTATTAGTAGGTCACGTCACTTCAGATTAAGGTTAGAAGAGTAAAAATAAAATAGAACCATTAAAACACGTATTTTGACCTTTTTTTGCGTAAATTTATCTGAACCTGTTGGCACAATCTGGCAGTATGACCACTCGTATTCCATACTAACTAGCTATTTTACAAACAAGATGACGAAAGATCGCCCAAATAAAAACAGGTACAGTACAGATGTTTTTTTTTGAATACACCAAGTTAGTTCAGTCATGACATTTCTCTTTCAAAAGGCTCAAAATGACACAGGTATCATTCTTACAGACTTACCAACGATATTGAGGCAACACGAACCCCCCAATCCAATCCCCCAAAACTGTCCCCTGACAAATGCACTAATACCAATCCCCCTAATCCTGGCAAGCCCATTAATTATCCCCCTAATTATTTCAGGCGAGGCGTGTGTGATAACCGGCAATAAGATCATTGTCGGCTTGAACAAAGGAGAATGCTTTATTTGTTTTTTTCCTTATAATTTATAATCCACTGAGGTTGGTGTGGATTTAGTTAGGTAATAGATATAACACCTCTTCGTATATACATACGTACAATCACGCCTATGTTCCCAAATGAGGTAGGCAGAGCGAAACGTGACAAACAAAACCATGATTATGACTTTTCCACGCTTCACAGCCACTTCAAGTACAATTTTTGAAAACAGATGGAAAAGGTAGTATAATAGTGACAGGTTGCTAGCCCGAAACTTATTTCCTTAGTCGCCTCTTGCGACATCTACGGAAGAAATGGAGGGGTGTCATCCTAAACCCGGCTCTACACGTGGATGATTCAATAATAATATTAGGATTTAGGGATATGTTCGCCTTTGTACTTGTGTTTTGTTTTGTACTTGTTATTTTGTCATGTGTTTATTTTGTACAATAAAGAGTTTTACATACATAACATAATACATAATTCAATAATTTATTCAATAATTAGCAGAAGGTACAATATTCAACAACAAGATCATTGGTACAATATTTACAATAAATCTATGTAACACGTGTGCCTGCACTAGGGTTCCTAGGGAGCTCTGTGTCGCAGGCTAAACCGGGCTACCATACATTAAAGTTAAAGTAATAATCTAGGGAAAACAATGCAAATAGGTAATATAGAAGCATGATGATGGAGTCTAACGTCATATGAAACGTAAAGGTCCATCCCATAGCTATGTCTATGTATCTAGAACCCGAGACGCATCCCAAAAGACGACGGGCCCCAGAAATTAACGCCTCCGTAATAAATTAGCCATATTGCCCTACATCATACATTACTCACGGGGAAATAAGGGCTGTAATTAATTGCGAGACGATTCGTGTTATCACGGTTCTGCGTGGGAGACCTTTGGCTTTAAAGGTGCCATTTTGTGGTCATGCGGCAGTGGAATGTGAGTCGTCAGTTGTCAATGATACATATACACCGTGATAGCGAGATACGCGACAGACTTAAACCGTATTTTTAATGTTAATAGTAGCATACATTACATACACACATACCATCGCAATTATCCTTACTAATATTATAAATCGGAAAGTGAGTTTGTTTGTTTGTTTGTTCCGCTTTCACGCCGTAACTACTGAACCGATTGCTTTGAAATTTTGCAGACGTAAAGATAGAAGTCCGGATTAAATAATAGGCTACTTTTTATCCCGGAAAAAAATTATGTTCCCGAGGGAAAAGAAAAATATAGTTTGCTTGATAGATCGATATCGATCGATGAGCGATCGATAGATGATAGATCGATGGCGCTGTGTGTCGTTTGAAACGAGAAGTTTTCTTATAGCTGTGCTTTATACCGCAATATAACCGAGTTCCACGCGTGCCAAGCCGCGGGCGGAAAGCTCTCTTTAAAAAACTGAAAAAAAATGGTTAAATAATAAAAAAATACTACCCGAAGTCTCGATTCCATGCAGGTAAAGCCCCGGGCACAGCTAGTTCCTCCGTTGTTCGAACAGATTTTTTATGATTAAAAGACATTTTTTCCCATTTTCATTTTTTTACGTTTATTTAATTTACGGGAGACGTGTGTTTATACCTTTATTTTACTCTTTCCATACAACGACATAATGTAGTAATTACTTCAAAAACATTAGTTTCTGAAGCTAGTAAGCTAGAGACAAAACGCGAGTCTCAAACAAGCAAGGCACAAAGCTTTGTCACAATTACGAAAACTGTCCAGGAATTAACCGTAATTCCTGTATGCAAGCAACTTGTCCCGGGAGTGTCGCAAAGAGAGGTCACCCTAAACTGCCCTTGAGGATTCCTGGAATTTGTGGCATAGTTAGGCGAAGAGGTTAAACCGGGGTTAAGTGATGCATTCGGATCATTTTAACCACGTAAAAAGGTTATAACTTTGATAAATATTTCCACGTCAAAATGCGGATATGAATGATATCTACCTGCTACTATATAATGAAATATACCTACTAGCTGTTCTCGCGACTATGTCCGCGAGGAATTGTGTCAATTTTCCCCCGTTTTTTCCACATTTTCCAATGTTTCTTCGCTTCTATTAGTCGCAGCGTGATGTTATATAGCCTAAAGCCTTCCTCGATAAATGGTCTATCCGACACAAAAATATTTTTTTTAATTTAAACCAGTAGTTCTTGAGATTAGCGCGTTCAAACAAATAAAGAAACAGACAAACAAACAGGCACTGGATTTTCGAATTCATGTGCTCTGCCTACCCCTCCTGGGATGGGAATACAGGCGTGAGAATATGTATGTATGTACAAACAAATAAACTCTTCAGCCTTATTATTAAAGTATAGATAAACTCAATTTAAGACGTGAATTTACCGTATTTTTTAAACCGACTTCAAAAAAGGAAGAGGTTCTCAATTCGACCTAATTTTTTTTTTTTTGTGTATGTATGTAGGTATGTTACTCGATATCTCGGAGACCCATGGACTGATTTTCAAATATTTTTTTTAATCGAAAGGGTATACCTAACTCGAAATTGGTCCCATTGGCACGAAACCAGGATTTGATGATGGAATCTTGGAAAAATCGAGGGAACTCTTCAAATTTTATATGGAGATGTACGGCGTTTTCGGTAATTAGTTGATGAAGTCAAGATTTTACATTCAGT
>BHDV01007455.1:127687-140171 GCA_005406045.1 Adoxophyes honmai
GTTAGGCTGGTTCGATGGCTTTTTGGCTGACCTACCTCCAGTGTCAGGTTAACGTGTCACTTATGGGACACCCTGTATGTATAGATACCATGTTATACCGACTTGGTATTACATGGATCTCACAACTTTTTACAGCAGAACAACTGAGTTGCGAGACTTGGTTTTTTTTTGACAAGTATTGTTTTTGATGGGATCTCATTTCTTTTTGTATTTTGCAGACATTTCTACTTTTTTCCCATACAAAAATTCTGATTTTTTGCAGTTTTTGGTACGGAACCCTTCGTGCGCGAGTCCGGCTAGCACTTGGCCTGTTTTTTAGTTTTTCCTTGATTCATACACCAAACACTACTTATATTCCAAATTTGAAGCTTCTAGGTCTGCTAGAAGCGCCTTATACTTTTGATGATCGTTGAGTCAGTGAGTGACAAAATTAAGAAATTTGACCCGTTATAATTCTAAAACTACTGGTTCAAATTGAATGAAATTTGAAATATACGTGTCTTTACAATGCCTGCATGGTTACTGAAAATTTCAGTCTTCTAGTTTTATCCACAACGAAGTTACAGGGGGTCAAAAATGGTCTGAATTGCTTCGAGAAAAGGATGGTACGGCCATGACGCTTTTTTGCTCGACTTGGTGGGGGCACGGCCGTGCCCCCAGATATATGGCCAACAACGTGTAATAGTAATGGTTTTATCAACGTTTCATGCGCTCTGCCTACCCTATTAGGGAACACAGCCGTGATATATGTATGTATGCTTTTACTCCATCAATAAGAGCATGGTTCTTAAACAGAATACGGGACCCTGGGCCCACCTTTTTCTTACTTTGAAGCGTATCCAAGTCGGCCATCATTTTTTCTCTCCTAAATAATACACAAACTAAATGAGACAACCCTTTTTTGTTTCACGGGTCCTAAACATCGTGTAATAACATCCTAATATGATAAAGGGCCCTGAATTTGGTATTCTAGTTCGTAATTAAGGGATGGATTCCTGGGATTCTGAACCCAGGTTTTGGCTAGATCGACAGAGGGATCTTTTAGGACTCTAACTTTAAAGTGGCTAACATTTTTAACCTTTTGGTGTTAGGTATGCATAAGAATGTACCACATGTACGTCAGCTATCCCTGCTTCTTTATTAATCCTTACTAATATTATAAATCAGAAAGTGAGTTTGTTTGTTTGTTTGTTTGTTCCACTTTAACGCCGTAACTGCTAAACAGATTGCTTTGAAATTTTGCAGACGTAAAGTTAGAAGTCCGGATTAAATAATAGGGTACATGTTATCCCGGAAAAAATGATATTCCCGAGGGAAAACAAAAGTTGTGCTTTATGCCGCAATATAACCGAATACCACGCGGGCGAAGCCGTGGGCGGAAAGCTAGTATGAGATAGTATAGCTAGTAAACGTCCCTGTGCTCGACACTGACGCAATACTTGGTACTTGCAACCTTATGTCATAGTAAGACAGGTGACAGATGGGTGTCATCTATTGGGCGTTGAGGTGTCGAGCATCGGTACTTTTACCTTACGTAAAACGAAAGAAAAACTAATTGTTTAACCGCTCAAATTACACACACAGCACATGAAATGTACACACGAACATACAATTACGCCTGTACAGAGGCTTCACGACTTCACGACTTGGCTGTTTCGTGTTTCGTGGCCACCTCTAGACTATTTTTAGGTTTTTAATAGTGTCCGACCGAAGCTTCGGCTTCGGCTTCGGCTTCGGCCACCTTCGGCCAAAAAAACCACCTTCGGCCAAACCTTCGGCTTCGGCCAAAATTTGGCTCAGCGCTTAGCAGGACAGCGTTTCGCGAGCCCGATCGCATTACTTGCAGTTAATTAAAATAAATTACTGACAACACATAACATAATAACATAGTCACACTTGATTTAGAAGCGAAAACTGCGCATAATTTACTGTCGTTTTTTTTACAATTTGCAAATTCTCGTATTTCTTAGGGTCAACATGGGGTCAACACACCTTCGGCTTCGGCTTCGGCTTCGGCCGAAGGTTTTGATGAAAGCCGATTAATCGGCTTCGGCTTCGGCTTCGGCCAAAATTACACCTTCGGTCGGACACTAGTTTTTAACCGACTTCAAAAAAAGGAGGAGGTTCTCAATTCGAACTAATTTGAAGTCGGTTTTTTTTTGTTTAAAATTATAAGTTGACAGGTACTAAAGTAACAGGTTGCTAGCCTTCCATCTGCTATCATTATCAAAACTAAAAATATGCTAGAAGTGGTAGCGAAACTTGAAATAGTCATGGTTTTGTCTATGTCACGTTTGGTGTGCTCTGCCTACCCCGTTTGGGAATACAGGCGTGATTGTATGTATGTACGTAGTACAATCAAGGAGTTTAATTCACAGTAAACGTCATAGTGACGACCCATTAATTATCAAGAGAAATCGTAATGATTTTTAACCGACTTCAAAAAAGGAGGAGGTACTCAATTCGTCGGGACCTTTTTTTTATGTGTGTTCGCTGATTACTCCAAGACGCCTGGACCGATTTGGAAAATTATTTTTTTGTCTAAAAGGATATAGTTTCCAGGTGGTTCCATTGTCAGCATATCTTGACCTGATGATGGAATTTGAGGGAAATCGAGGGCAACCCTCTAATTTTATAGGCACAGGTAATGTTTTTAGTACATTTTTCAAAGCTACACCAGTATTTACGCTTGGCAGTAAAAAAAAATATGACTGAGCTGATGATGGAAGGTCAACTCCTTAATGTTTAGGAGTTAAAGGATAATTATTTCATTACTGAATACACCTGCAGACTAGAAATTTTAATTTAAGTAATTAGTCAGGCCTGCTGGTGATGGAAGGTCACCCTCATTAGACAAATGCAAATTTGAAGTCGGTTTTTTTTGTTTAAAATTATAATTATCTTTGGAAAGGTTCTATGGTGGCTCATGAATTAAAGTCCTTGTAGTTGAAGACTAGCTTAAGTTCGCCGCCTCATTCATAATGGCCAAATATTAGTCCAGACTTGTTGACTCCTGACTTAGCAACTCGGCTTGGGTCGGAATTACGATTGTTTACCTTCGTGTTTGTTTGTGAATTGAATATAAACCAAACTTCATTCAATTTACAGTGACTAGACAGTTTGCCTACTGCTGACAATCATCGGGTAGATATTATTTTGTCAATTTGAAGCCAGACGTAAGGTTGCCATTAAGTTGCGACCACACCAAAACTTAAAACTCTTATTTTCCGATTCGGGATTCCGAACGGAAAAATTCCGAATGTATGTGGCCGGCCTAAAAGACGGTGACGGTACGGAATTGCAGTGACGCGTCGTATCCGCACCGTTTTTGACGCATACCCCACACACTGATGCTCAAAATACGCAGCCGCATCGTGACTTTCCCCATAGAAAAGATTTTTGACGTGAACCTCCCTAACCGATGACAATTTTGTTAAGCAGCGGTGTGGAGCGTGCGTCAAAAACGGTACGGAAACGATACATCACTGCTATTCCGTATTGTAACCGTTTTTTAAGCAGCGGTATGGGAGCTTATGTCAAAAACGGTACACATATAACCTTGGTTAAACTGTGCATCACCACACACTCGGGTTCTCTAACTATAGGCTAGTTGGCAGTCCATTAATATCAATAAACGTGAAATGAAATGATTATTTATTTGCTTTGAACATGGTAGAAAAATGTTGGACAGGGGTATTTTTGAGCTGAGACATGTCCAGTTATATACCTATGTATATTGGCATGCAAAAATTTATCTTATATTTAAAATATATTGAAGATTTTACCACTGAATCTACTTGTTGAACATATTTTTATATTACAATTATTAAACACTGCTGTGCCCGCGACTCCGTCCGCCTGGAATAGTGACTATTTTTCCAGTTTTTTTCCAGATTTTCCAATATTTCTTCGCTCCTATTGGTCGCAGCGTGATGTTCTATAGCCTAAAGCCTTCTTCAATAACTGGTCTATCCAACACAAAAATATTTTTTCAATTCGAACCAGTAGATCCTGAGATTCCTGAGATTACGGCGTTCAAACAAACAAACAATCAAACTCTTCATCTTTATAATATTGGTAAAGTAATAGATAAGTATCAATAAACGTTCCACCTAATCATGTCCTAAGAACTTTCCGAAGTAACAATTAAGAGATCCCTTCCAAACATTTTCGTTAACGTTGCAATTCCCCAGTTCGCATGGGTCGGGGTAATGGAATAGAAAAACAATGTTATTGTAAAGGTACCCGGGTTTAAGGGACATTCTGCTGTAAAAATACCCCTCAGACACTACAACCCTTAAGTACAATTAACGGGAATGACCTACTTAGGGGCGAGGGCGTAGCGGACACAACGCAGTAGGGATAGTGGTATTAATGCGAAAACATTTGACCATTTTTTTTACTCGTAAGTACGTTGTGACACGCCAAAAATATATTGGTACCTATCATACATTTATTGTGCTTTTAGCATAATTTTAGATTTGAAAAGAAGTGGAAGAGGTGATAGTAACAGGTTGCCAGCCAGTCGCCCAAAACATACCTAAACTCTTCTTAGTCGCTTCTAAGACGTCCACGGAAGAAATGGAGAGGTGTTATTCTAAACCCGTGGCGTGAAAACATCTCTTTATTTCTTCCGTGGATGTCGTAAGAGGCGACTAAGGAAATAGGCTAAGGTATATTTTAGGTGGCAGAGCAACCTGTCACTATTATACCTGCCCGCCTACAACCTAAAAAATATGCTGGAAGTGGCCACGAAACGTGAAATAGTCATGGTTTTGTCTATGTAGCGTTTCGTGTGGTCTGCCTACACCATTTGGGAATACATGGGTATGCGTGGTATTATGTTTATGTGATGTGACACTTAATATAGTTAGCGGCATATTTAACGACAAACGTATGAAACTCACTGTGATTCCGTTTTGTGGCCGTTTTTAAGCAACAGTGTGGAGAGCGTGGGTCAAAAACGGTACGCATACGATCCGTAACTACGATTCTGTTCCGTCACCGTTTTTTAAGCATTGACACCAATCGCAACCAAGTCGCAACTCCATACCCAGCAAATGTGGACCTACTGTAGTTATGTCGCAAAGCAGGGCCCCTAACAAATTGTGGGATCGCTCTCGGCTTACGGCTATCTGGCCATTCGACCGCGCGGGGGCGCCTGTGTCCTATAGCGAAATATAGCAGGTACAGGTAGGTTCACGTGTAAAGTACGGAAACATTCAACAGCACAGGAAAATTTTACAACACAATTTCGAACAGAATGAAAAACTCCTTGAGACACAAAAGACTGAGACACGAAATTTTCAGAAAACTATTTTCCTTCTTAGAAGTCTTAAGTTATTTGCGGTTGCCGGGTTTAAAATTACACGTCTACGTTTTGTGAGAGGCTAAGGAAATAGGTGTAAGTTGTAATTTTGATACCTCTTTCATCTGTTTTCAAACCTAAAATAATGCTTGAAGTGGCTGTGAAGCGTGAAATAGTCTCCTATACATGGTTTTTCTGTCAGGTTTCGTGTGCTCTGCTTACCCCATTTAGGAACAGCGTGATTGTACGAAGTATGTTTTTAATCATATTCCAGCACATTTTGAGTTTTGCATATAGCTAATCTAACTTCCAGTAATGCATCTCTTAAAACAACAACGGCGCGCGGTGTAAGCCCTCCCCAGACGTACTGAGGTAATGCAGGATTACCTATTTACCACTGCCTCGTATCCTATACCTCATTCACGGAAACAAGTTAATAAGGTACTCAATAAAATGCACTGTTCAAACTTAGCTAAGTACATTCGTTTTATCAAAAAGCTTTAGATTAAGCATAATAAATTTTTCGTACAATTTCAAAAGTCAAATTATTATGTGTTAAATGGACTTTTACAAATGAATAACATTATTTCTCTTGTTTTTTTCTTTGCCTTAATCAACTTTAAAAGCCTAAAATTTTACTTCCAATTTCAAACAAAAAATTAAATTCACTAGTAGTGAATCACCAGATGCGCGAACACGATTTTCGAAGTGGTCAAACGCCCGACTTTTTGTCTGTCATTTGTATGGGATTACGTGACAGAGAGAGCGCTATATTAACTTGTTTCATTGAATAGGTAGAGAGGATTGGCTGGGTCAGGACTTAACCCCGGCACGTCCTGGGGTTAAGATGTAATTGCAACTCGACTGGGACCGGTGCAATGCGAGGTTGTTTGCTAGTAGCTAGTCTAAAGCGTGTCACACACTAAGCAGATACGGTAAGATATCTGTTTCTGAACAGATATCTGTCAACATCACTCCCTATACAATTCAATGAGTAAACAGCGCAGATTTACCGTCAAGTATCTGTTGGCACTGACATATGGAAGGTTTAGGTATGTTTTAGGAGACAAAGATACATGTATTTTCAAACCTAAAATTATGCTGCAAATGGCGGCGAAGCGTGAAATAGTCATAGTCATGGTTTTGTCTATGTCACATTTCGTGTGCTCTGCCTACTTCATTTGGGAACATTGGCGTGATTGTATATTGTTGTCCTTAATTATAATTATAACTAGCTTTCCGCCCGCGGCTTCGCCCGCGTGGAACTCGATTAAATTGCGGTATAAAGCACAACTATAAGAAAACTTCTCGTTTTAAACTACACACAGCGCCATCGATCTACCATCTATCGATCGGTCCTCTATCGATATCGATCTATTAACCCTTAATTTGGCACCAACTACTGTGCCATACACGCAATTCAAAAAATTCTAGACATCAAACTAATTTAATATTATAGTCAATTTTTTTTTATGATAACAACATTAACTACTTAATTGGTAGAACAATAATTCATAACTCTGGCGAAAACGACACTCGATTGTAAAAAAAAATTCGTGGCGTCAGAAGACTTGCACTTTCTAAGGTAATTATTTGTATTTTCCTTTGGTTTTATCTATGAAACGTGCCATTATATTTCTATTTTCATAACACTGTAACGTATTTCTAATCCCTTTTCACTAAAAAAACACACTGAGCTACTAAATTACTATTAGTTATTTTGCTTCAAACTTGTTGTATGACGTGGCATACACTGCCAAAGACATGGTCTTAATCATCTGTATGACGTGTCATACCTTGCCAAATTGGCTAAAACTTATATTGTGGTCTAAAAATGTAAAAACCTTGCTTTCGAAATTTTTTGAAGAAAACAGGAAGGTTTCCTGATATTGGAGTTTTAAAGAAGAAGAAGAAACAGACACAAACCCATCTTTTTTTTAACTTCACTGGTCAGGGGAGGTGTCGTGTTTGTTCAAAATTTACCGTTTCGATTTGCATAAAATGTTATATTTGTTTGTGTTTTAAGGTTGGTAAAAACAATAAAAACTATCACCTAGAATACCACTTAAACACAACGAGCAGTTTTTTTGTTTTTCCGGTAGAAATACATGAATTTGTCATCCACTAAGTAACAATACTTTTTTTTCGCCACTACTATTGTATTTTTGTATGTTTTTTAGTTGTTCATTTTCGAGAAATTTGTTTGAAAACATACATTTTTTTAATTTATTAGTGTATTGTGACATTTAATAAAATTCGTTAGACAGTTTTTTATTTACCTTAATTTGGCAGTGTATGCTGTGTCATACATGGTTTTTTTTTTTTTAATAAAGCAATTAGATTTTTTTCTATATTTTTCCTACAGTTCATAGGCTAATATCAGTTCTCTAGGCCAAAAACAGAAACATTTTTTTAATTTTTTTGTTCCTGCCAAATTAAGGGTTAAGCAAACTATATTTTTGTTTTCCCTCGGGAACATCAATTTTTCCGGGATAAAAAGTAGCCTATTATTTAATCCGGACTACTATCTTTACGTCTGCAAAACTACTATCTTTACGTCTGCGAAATTTCAAAGCAATCGGTTCAGTAGTTACGGCGTGAAAGGGGAACAAACAAACAAACAAACAAACAAACTCACTTTCTAACTTATAATATTAGTAAGGAGTAAGGATTAGGTACGTTATACAGAAAACAAAATATGTATATCTTTAGCAAATTTCACCGCTACGATAGGTGATCGAGTTCCAAGGAAGTGAAAGCCGCAAAACTCAAAGTATATACTTAACTGAAAAATCCATTTCCCGGCAGTAGATTAGACCAGTTAAAGTTTTTATCTCGTGATTGGTAGTTAAACCGGACCGGGGTTGCCGGGACGGTAGTTAACTTAATAGCCATTTTAAACCTCTGAGGTTCACGGCGTAAACTGAACTAAAAGCAGTCTAAGGGTCAATTCCCACCAAAAGAGCAGCGCAGCGCGGCGTAGCGCAGCGACCCGCTCCGTGGAGAATGCGCGACGATTCCTGCGACTGTTCGAGAAGCCGCTGGAATGCGTAGGAAGTCGCTGGAATTTACATAATTATTGACATATATTGACATATGTATTGACAGCGGCCGTCGCGACTGCTCGAGCATCCTCGGACATTCCTGCGAAGGCTCGCGCAGTCGCACGGCTTCGTTTATGGAATGCGTTGTTATTACCATGGATACGCGGGCATGCGCCCGCATCGTTAGAGTTTCTCATGCGATAATAAGCCTTATTGTAATGAAAATAAAGTTGAAATTCTCATTCCACGGAGCGGGTCGCTGCGCTACGCCGCGCTGCGCTGCTCTTTTGGTGGGAATTGACCCTAAGACTATTTGACCTACTACTTCTACACAAACCGTTTACAAAACAGATGTACAGAAGTAATATACATGTCGAAGGCGGATTGTAAAATCCGCCGTTTTACATTACGCCTAGCCGTTTTGCAAAACAGCGCCGTTTTGTAATGCGGCGGCTCAACGTTTAGCCGGCTTGAATGTGGCTGAATAAAAAAACGCCGGAATGAATTCGGCGCTAAACATTATTCATTACGGCTAGGCAGAATGTAATACGGCGAGAGATTAGCCGCCACTTTGTCGCTTTTAGTTCAGATTTTTAACACTCGTGGCGCTGCCTAACATAAACAGTAGAGAATTTAGAGGTTTTAATAGGTTAGGTTAGGTTAGATTACATTAGATTAGGTTAGGTTAAGAGGGCGCACACATTTTTTACGTACGTAATATAAGATCAGGTGGGGGAAGAGAAATTCAGGGGCAGGGCAGGGGTAAGAGACACCACAGACCATAACTCGTCGAGTTATGAGTGATTATGGTCTGTAGAGCCCTCTTATCTCTGCGTTTCTCTTCCCCCACCTGACCTTAGTGGTTTTGGACCAATGTTTAAAAAATCGTGAAATGTAAATTAACTCATATTTAGCCATGAAAAAAATATGGTTAGACTAAACAAACTCTGTAAATTTACAATAAAATTGTTTCCTTTGTAATTACATTAAAATCAATGAGAAAAAAAAAATAAAGTAATGGTTCAACTTTCAAATTATGTAAAATGATATTTGAATAATAAAAACCAATAATTTTAATTCATGTTAATCCGTTAATCCCCAGTACCCAGTAGACTATATTGTCTATCAGATAATAACAAGTTTATATCGTTTATGGTAAATTTAATGGAAAATTTTCAAGTGAAAGACAGCTCTGACGCGTATTTTTGTGAAAACCCTTCAACAAATTGGCTAAGTAAAAGAAATCTGTGTTGCTAATAAAATATTTATTTCCGTTAATCCCTAGAAAAAGAGTTTATTTATATGTTACAGTAGTTTTTCTTTAAAAACTTAAGGATTTATAGCTTTCTAAAGCATTTGAAAAACATCAAAATCACCGAATTTTGTTTGCACGCTCTTAAAAGGTTAGTTTATTTTATTTATATTTATTTTATTTAGCACTAGGTGTGCCCGCGACTCCGTCCGCGTGGACTTCGATTTAACTCTGGCTACTAATAATAATAACTCTGATTCTCAGATACTGTCTGTTCATTTGTACGAATTAATATCAAGAAAAGAAAGTGAACTTGAACGCTTCTGAGCAAAATACACGAAAAGCAAAACACATACACGATACGTATTGTGAAACTCGGAACGTGCAAAACCATTGGTTATATTTTGGGTGTTTTACAGGAAAAAGTTAACTTTGAGTATTAGATATAACAATTAGTTATAAAGCTTCTCTGTACACGATGTTACACGTGGAGCCGGCGAGAATTAAAGCGTAGAGTTTTCTAGGGTAGGGACCTCTTCGACGTACTGCTTACGCCCAGGTTTTTCGCCGAGTTTGTCCACACTCCACACACCTCTTGGTCGTGCAGTCGGTGCGGCGGTGGCGGCCACTTCAGTCCCAGGGAAATGGCCTTTTTTTTTGGGCGGTGGTACAATGCTTTACGCATACCGCCACGTCTTGGGGACGACGTGACGTTTATGTAGGGCTCTCCTCACAGGAAGGCATACCCATTAAAAACCCACCGGTGATTCCTGCCCGCCAGATTAATAGGCGTCGGGGGGTCCCTAGGGATGCACCAGCTCAATTTTTCGTCGCGTGGGTGATATTCATCAACGAAGTGAAGTAGGCTGCGTCGTCGGCGAAAACTCCCAGTTGGACGTCACCGATCACCGGAGAGTCGTCGATGAAGAAAACATAGAGGGCCGGTGACAGACAGCTTCGCTGTGGGACGCCCGCTAGGATGCGGCGCTCCGTCGAGGTAGCATCTTCCACCGTCACGACGTGTCTTCTGTCATTTAGGAAGGAGGCCAGAGCGCGGACGGTTCTTCTTGGAGCTGGTAACGCAGATAGTTTGAATAGCAGCCCCTCATGCCATACCCTGTCGAACGCCTTTTCAATATCCAGCAATACAGACGCTGCTTGCTCGTTCCTGTTTCTCGGCTCGGCCAGGACACTTCCTGAAGCACTCTCGTTAGCTGCAGGGTTCTGGAGCGCGCTCTACGAAAGCCGAACTGTTCGAGGCGCTGTGCTATGTGTGGTTGCAGATGTTTTAGCATTAACCTTTCGAACACCTTGGCGGTGGTGCTGAGGAGCGCGATCGGTCGATGACTCTCCGGTTTCTGTAGATTCTTCCCGAGCTTTGGTATCATTATCAACCGACCGAGCTTCCAGGCCGTCGGGAAATGGCTGGTGCGCATGACTCCGTTTAAGATTCTAGTCATCGCCGCGATGGTGCATCGCGGTAGATGTTGCAGGGCCATGTTCGGGATCGTGTCGACGCCAGGTGTTTTCTTTGGGTTAAATCTCTTTAGCTCCCTTTCCATTTCGCTGGGCGAGACGATAACCGGGTTGTCAAGGCGGGTCTCGATGGGTGGGGTGAAGTATCTCTCTAAGTGTTCGCTGACTGCTGCTGTGTATTCGGCGTCGTCCCATGGGTTCGGCTGCAACTGCTTCTCGAGGCACTCGGCGAAGATATCCGCCTCGTCGCAGTGCTCTCGTTGGAGTCGGTGTTGCGCTCAGCTGTTTTTACAGCCGGTCGATGGAGAAGGACGTCTCCGTCTACCAACGCGATGTGGCTCTACCAGGCCTCTGTAGCATGCAACTTCAGTTCTTCCTTGACCTTTTCTACCAGGGTATTTAGGGAAGGGCATCTAGTCAGCTGCCACCGCCGCCTCAGTTGGCGGGTACGCTGTATGAGATCCTGGATCTGGGTTGGGAGTGAGTTTCTCCTCTCTGTTTCCGGAACAGTGTGTGTAGCTCAACTAAGCGACTTCTGGATGTTGGCGGCCAGTGTGTTGGCGGCTTCTTCCACATTCTCAGCGGATGTAATCGGTCTGGTCTGGGATTTCTTTTCCAGAGCTGCTGAGAACACTTTCCAGTTGATGCGTCTTCCCGGCCACCGTTCTATTGTGGTTGCCGTGGACTTCAGCGTTAGTAGGACTGGTATGTGGTCGGATGCCAAGTCAGGGAATGCCTCCTGCACCATCTCAGCAGTCACTTTCTTGCTAATTGCGAAGTATATGGCCTGCTCCGAAACGCTCGCAACGCAGTAATTGGTCTGTTCTTTGGGTCCCAAGAATGCGGTTTTGTGGATCGCCCTTCCTTGTTGGCCATGCCACGTCAAGTTCTGCCGTGATGTTGGCCGGTGATGCCGCCGGTCAGTAGGCCGCATAGATCCGTAGTTGACGGCCCTCCAGTAGGACGTCAACTTCCAAGATGTTCAGGGGGTTGACTTGTTTGGGTTGGCCGCGGTGGAGCTCACGGCGCGCTTTATAGTAGTCCTTGCCGCGCCTGTGTAACGTCCAACTTAAAATGAACCCTATTTTGTACGGTTTAGTATATCACTGCCAGCTCATCTTATGTTGGACAATTTTTTTGGTGTGTTATTTTTTTTTTCATAATGCACGTTCCATGTTATCATTTAAAGGACTATAAATTACAAAACTTCAATGCTTTCACTGAAGTTTTCTGTAAACCAACAACGATACTTTCAAACACTTATCGATAAATTCTTGAAATGGACGTAACTTTTTTATTTGTGAACCGATTTAAATAAGATATACCCTATATGTTAATCTGAAAAAATGCCTATACGTCAGTGAAAACCGCAACCTTCTACGTTAAGCCGTTTTCGAGATTAGC
>BHDV01007455.1:147342-182423 GCA_005406045.1 Adoxophyes honmai
AGAAATCATGTTTCTTGCACATATTTACTGCTTAAGATCTACACAATCGATATCTAAATAGAAATAGAAAAAGTTTTTTTTTTCATAACAACTGGGTTCGATTCCCGGTCTGAGTACACATTTTTTTTTAAATGTATGAATGCAGTTTTTCTTTTTATTAAAATCGATGTCATAGTTCCTAAGAAGAGATCTTCGTATCTCCTATAGTTTCGGACTTCCCCATACTGACCGTTTTAGCTGGGCCACCCTGTATATAAGAGATATAAAAGTTACAGGTTGCTAGCTTGCGTCGTAAAACACACCTTAACCTATTTTCCTTGGTTGCCTCTAGGGACGTCAACGGAAGAAATTGTGAGGTATTATGCTAAACTTAACTCCACTTGGGGTTATATAAAAACGTTTCCGTGTGGAAAAATAACGAACTAAAGAGTTGAAAAGCATGTTTTACAAAATTAAAAAAATCCAGCCTTTCATTGTAGAAAATACTTCGTGTATAGGCCTCCTCTCAGTATAAAAGAGCTTGGATATACATTCAGGCTTCCGGATGCAATTCGGAAATATGACATACAATCTACTTATATATATCAATAAAGTCGTGTTTGTTAAAACATTTATAACTCAAGAACGGCTGAACCGATTTGGCTGAAAATTGATGTGGAAAATTGGAAAATTGGGTGAATAACCCGTGTGGTGCCGGGTTAGAATAGCACCTTCCCCTTTCTTCCCGTGGGTGTCGTAAGAGTCGACTCTGGGAAAGGGTTAGTGTATTGTGGGCGATGGGCTAGCAACCTGTCACCGCAATATCACGTTTAATCATCTGGTTACCCTAAATTTGCTAGACGTGGCACTGGATTTTTGAATCCATGTGCTCTGCCTACCCCTCATGGGAGTACAGGCGTGAGTATATGTATGTATGTATGTATGTAAAATTGGGTGCCTAAAATATACGTAAACTCATGTCCTTAGTCGCCTCTTACGACATCCATGGGAGAAATAGAGAGGTGTTGTTCTATCCCGACACCACATAGGACAGTTAAGGTTGTATCTTATTTACCTAAGTACTTATAAAACTATTCCTTACTGTGTCGGCTTTAGAAACACTTCTCCATCTCTTACATAGAAGTCCTAAGAGGCAACTAGCGAAAATAGGTTAAAGTGCGTTTTAGGCGAGAGACTCACAGGCTAGCAACTAGTCACTATTACACCTCTTTTAAAAGCTACGTGTGGTATCGGGTTAAGAATAACACCTCCCCATGTCCTCCGTGGATGCCGTAAGAGGCGACTAATGAAGGTTAAGATATATTTTAAGCGATAGGCTAGCAATCTATCACTATTTTAGGTACTTCTTAACTTATAAACCTTACAAACATGCTACAAATGGGAACGAAACGTGTAATAACCGTAGTTTTGTCTTATAATGTTTCGTGCACTCTGCCTACCGTATTCGAGCAACCAGACGTGGTGAATGTAAAGTAAATGAAATTGATACCTGTGCCACTTTGAACCTTTTCGTAATGAGTTTCATATTGCTTTGATTAGTAGATAGTACGGTGTGTCACAGTGACATTTCTTATGCAAAGGTCCAAAGGGTGATTATTCGAGCGTTTCAAGCGTTTCATTTATCTGTAAATCGCTTTTAAATATTTATTAGGAGTTCCTCTTCCTCTGATAGATAACTAAATGATGGTATGAATATGAATCAATCAGAATGTTCTTCCATTTTTACAGAAGTTACCAGATGAATGAGACGGTGGAAACGCTCGAAGTGGCACAGGTATCAATTTCTTTGACTGTATGTATGTATGTATGTAATAAAAGCCAGTCCGACCTTCTGCCCTAACCCTAAGCGGAGTGACGTAGGAAGCTAAATTTGACCTATATTCTGGCTGTTGGAGAATTCCCAGCATTTTTCCAAGTATTTTTCAGCAAACATTTCACTTGCTTTGATACAGGCCAATAACAACCTTTTGAAGTTTAACAGACGATTAATTTTATTTATGTTATATTTGACTAGGGTAGCCGCCGTTACGATCCCATTGTTTTTTTATATGTTACTGTTAATATGAAATAAATATAGTAAAATATAAGCTACACCATATTATGATATTTGTATGTTTGATGCATTCGTTTGTAATTATACTTATTTCTCATACCTACTGAAATTTATAACTTTAAGAAATATTTCGGAACTGAACGTAACATTTGGTTATTGTCACTACTTTGGTCAGTATTTTTTATATCCATCAACAGAAATATTAAGTAACAAAGTACAAAAATATAATTACTTAACCAAAACGCGGTCTTTCTGTTCAACACCTTTGAAACTAAAACACGACCGCATTACTAATGAACCACCATTGCACAACTAACGTTGTTTACACCAACCGAATAATATATCCATTCATACAAAAACACTTTCCCAAATGGAAATGTTGTTGTTCGCCGACCTCTGTTCGCGCGAAAACCGAAGGACCAATCTTGTTAAGGGCGCATGCACTTAATAGTGGTACTTACGCGTTTGTAACTGGCCAGTCACTTTTCACAATGCACTGCACTTTTCACTGGACACTATCGGCACATTTTTCACGGTAGAGGGCAACGCGCGACCGTCACGGCGAAGCACGGCACGTATACTACCGAACTGACCAAGAGAGCACTCGGGATGAACAAGTTGCCAGGGCGACGGGGAGATTACCCCGACGGGGTAAATTGCGGGGAGTTTTCGGTTGGTGGAAACTGGTTGTCGGTTTCTTTTGGAAGTGAAATGAAGTTGTGTTGTTGAATGGGTTTTGTGGCTGTTTTTATTGTTTGGGTTTGAATTTGAAGTAGTTTTTGGTGTTGTTTACGAGGCTGCTGTGAAAAAGATTAAATAGTGAATTAAAACGTAGGTATTAGTATGAAATGAAAAGACCGAAAATTATCTGGCTTTCTTTAACGAAGTCTGAATTTAATATTTTGCGTTATTTTATTTTTACTTGTAGATATTATGTTGTAATGAGAAAAGTCAAAAAATGTACACTACAATGTCCCAAAAAGCAAAGAGTCAATAACAATAATAGTGAAACTGCCTTAAAAATTATGTAAAAAAAAAAGCTAAAAGGAGTATTTAATGTATTATTCTTATTAAAATTACAAAAATCGGTTTACCACCAAAATCAAAACAATCTGTGTAAATGCATAGGTTTCTAAGTAAGAATCACGTGTAAAAACAGTCAAATGAGTTGATAAAAACAAATATTATGTGCACCCATTTTACATTAAAACCCATAATCATTTCTTTAATAGATACTTAGTAACTCAATACGACGCTGGTAACAAAAACGTTTTACCACATACGCTTTCGAAACTAAACTTTCTTCAACACAATTCAATCAGTTGAAACTCCCCTTATTTTTCTCCCGATTCCAGGGTAATCTCCCCACCATTGGTCTCCCCACCCCGAGAAAATGGCGCGAAGCGGCGCCTGCGTGACCCGCGAGAGAGAGAGCACCGACCCCCCGTCCTTGTCACTCATGCAAAAACTTTTCATTGCAACTTTATTTATAGTTATTTTGTAACTTACCTTTTTTTAAGTGTGACAAATTACTTGAATTCAAATGCGTAAACGTCCCGTCTGTTTTCTAACAGGGGTAGACAGTGTGAGAAAATGTGACATGAAAAATAAAATATGTAAATCTACATTACAGACCTATCTTTAGCCATTTTCGGTTGTAAGTTAGATAAATGTGGTATTCATACATAGAAAGGTCCTATCCGGCAGTAAACCGAACATAACCTATTTCTTTACTTGCTTACGATTTACATTAGAAAAACATAAAAATTTCCAAATCGGATAGGCAGAGCACACAAAACGCTACATAGAGATAGCTATTTCTAGCATATTTTTTAGGTTTTAGTTTAAGAGGTTTTCAACTGTGTGGTTTTTCTTCTGACAATTCTTATTTCTCACATTTCGTCTACGCTCAAAGGTCTGCAAGAAAATATATGTTGTACCAAGAAAGGAGAAAAACTTAATATTTTCTTAGTCGCCTCTTACGACATCCACGGGACGAATGGAGAGATTCCAAGCTGTCAACACAGAACAGAAACCGCGAGCACTTGTTGAACTTGTTGAAGTCTATTTCGGTTTCGCTAATGCGATCGCTCGATAGCAAACCACTTTCTGAGCGTCTAGTGTGGTCAAAACGATCATGGATACGACAACAATTTCGTTTGCGAATTAACGCGGAGTTGTATGGAAACCAAGACAGGAACGTTTACATGCCGCGGTCGACACGTCTCCATACAATTCCGCGTTAATTTGCAAACAAAATCGTTTGTGTCTATGTTCGTTTTGAATACCCTAGACTTTCTGTTTTGTTAGGGATATTAATTGTACCTATCGAATTATTTACTTCAAAAACACCACAAGTATGTTACAGAAATCCGTACCAATATATAAATCTGAAAGTGTGTTTGTTTGTTTGTTTGTTTGTTTGTTTGTTTGTTTGTCCGTCTTTCACGGCTAAACGGAGCGATGGATTGACGTGATTTTTTAGGTAGAGATAGTTTAGGGCACGGAGAGTGACATAGGCTACTGTTTATCCCGGAAAAAATTGATGTTCCCGAGGGAAAACAAAAATATAGTTTGCTTGATAGATCGATATCGATCGACGATAGATCGATATCAATCGATAACCGATCGATAGATGATAGATCGATGGCGCCGTGTGTCGTTTGAAACGAGAAGTTTTCTTATAGTTGTGCTTTATACCGCAATATAACCGAGTACCACGCGGGCGGAGCCGCGGGCGGAAAGCTAGTTACAATATAAAACTTAGAAATAGCTTAGAAATAACTAACTTTCTAAATTAATTAAGACTAAAATTAAATTTTTCTCCCAAATCACCGCCAACAGGGAGGGTGCCCCGAAGGCTGGCAGCATTGTCACGATGTATGGCAATACACTCAGGTCTAGGAGGCCTCTATGAGGCGCGCCGAAAGCTCTTTAAATATGCGGCGCGCATGAAGCCCCCAAAGCCGCAGCGTTTCGACTCCAAACGCCTCAAACAAATAACTGTCACCGAGGGAGGTACATTTGCGGCATTTGAAGTCTTCTACCGAGGCTTCGGCAGTGCCAGCAGACTTCTGGGTATTTGAAAGAAGGGCTGGAGCAAGGGTGTCCCACACTAAGGGGCGACCCATCCGCCAAGGAACGTCGGGCCTCTTGCCATCGTCTCTAGCCAGGCCGCTAGGTTCTAAAACGGCCGGCACTTGGACGCTGACTAGGGCCCTACGGATGACATCGTTTATGCTGGCGTGACGCGGTATACGACCCGCGCTCCTGCCACAAGATAGGCTATGATGAAAGAATCTGTGGGAAAGACTCCAATAGAGAGATCTCTCTCCAATCAGATGTCATGCCTGGGGACCGATGGCCGTAGAGAGAAATTTGCAAGTTTTATTTATGCAACCGATCATCGAAACTTCGTTCGCGCGATGTAGGATCGTTTAGTTCGGCTTTTCGACGAATGTGGCGTTGGGGCGCTACATGTCCGTACCTATCTGCCATTTTCCCGCAATGGCAGCGAGGGACATTGGTTGGTGCCACTACACTGAGATATGAAGCGACGAAGCGAGGCAAAAAGTTGTGTTGTCCAGCAATGTACCTGACCTATCCATGATGATGGCTTGCAACCAAAGGCCAGACTCCCACTCAGCAGTGGCCAGAAGACGGGCGCGCTCCGCCGGACTGGAGGCCGAGCTAAAGAGAGAGTGGGTCTGGTTTGCGCTCTACGTAAACTCAATGAGCTTCTTGCAGTAACTCCTGACGGTGACCTTTTTGCATCCAATTGGAAAATTGTATGTGATGAATGCTTGAAATTTTGTGAGGCAAAGGATGACCGTCCGTCATCGATAAACTCTTTCTGATGACGGATCGATGTGAATTTTAATCGTGTTTGTAATGCTGTTTGTTATATCGTTTGTCATAATTAACTAATTAACTATGTATGAATTTCACAGTGCTATGGTTTATACTGTCATGCTGTGTTTTGAATAAAAATAAAAATAAATAAATAAATTGTTCCTCACCAGTTGGAAGAGCGGCTCGTCCCACTGCTTTTGTGAGCAGCGATTAGCGGGTGCGACTGACCCTGGGCAGGGCCAAAGACCATTTTTGGCCTCGCAGTGACCTGTAGGACTCTCAGTGAGGGAGCTAAAATGTTACCAATAAGTTGCGCACTATGCACAGAGGACAAAAAAGCAGGAGGAAATAGGTACTAGAAACATTACGGATGCCCAAACCACCGTAAAAACAAAATACATTTTACAAACTTATCTTTACCTTTGCTGTCTTATGTACCTAACTAGGTATATGGGCACAAAGGCAAAGTTCAATTTGCCTCTAAATCCGTTTTTTTTATGGTATTATTCGGTTTTGCTAGGTAATAACCTAATAACTAAGGCTGTAGATATATAAATCATGTTACGGAACCATTCGCGCCAGTCCGACTCGCACTAAACTTGGCATTTTTATTGAAGCGGAACTCTAAATAAGTTGCATTATTTCACCAAAAATATGCAGGTGCCATTCGACTTTAACTGCTCTCCACTACGTTAACATTTTACTATGCACAGTTACTCACTTTATCGAGTGCTCGATAAAATGTCGATAAAAAGTCGATAAAATCGGTGCGGATCGGTTCGCGATAAACACTACAAAGTAGGTATGTTGTCTTTATACATTGTTGTTAATTGTTGTTTTGAAGTAGTTTGGTTTTAACAGCAGGGATTGAATCACAGTGAAAGACATTTCGATTTCTATGTTGGCATGCTTGCCTATCTCTGGTATAAAGCTACAAGGATTTATATGGAACGTAGCCAACATTAAGTAATATTTCGACTTTTGTTCTTGTGCTAAAAGTATAATTTACCCTCAACTCTATGGTCGATGGTGCTGGCAAGTCAGAGATAGCGTCGCTACGTTTTTGAATTAAGAACTCCTTTTTTTTATTAAATTGTGAAGCCCGCGCTTTTATCAACCTACCCGCTAATTTAACATTTTGTCTGCAAAGCACCGATTAGGTAAGAATTGTATATATATTCAATTAAATATATATTCAATGTGCACTTACGTATCTTGTAAATAGTCTGTTTTTTTGTGAGGCTTTCATGAAAATGTTTTACATAATATTTTAAGTTGTACAAATTCTGAAAATAAATGGTCTATAAAAAAGATGTTAAAAGAAAAAAACCGGCCAAGTGCGAGTCGGACTCTCGCACTGAGGGTTCCGTAAACGATACGTAAGTAAACCATACCGTGATGTAGCTTACAGCCATCGCCATCTAGTGACAGATTTTCGAACTAATGATAAGTTTTTATTTTTATTCATTAAAAAAAAACTACTTAGTAGATTTTGTTAAAACCAATTTTCGTTGGTAGTTTTTATGGTAATGTACATCATATATTTTTTTTACATTTATCACTCTTTTATTTTAGAAGTTAGAGGGGGGGGGACACAACTTTTTCAACTTTGGAAGCGTCTGTCGCGCAAACGATACACTTTAGAAAATTATAATGTTAGAAACCTCAATATCATTTTTGAAGAGCTATCCATAGATACCCCACACGTATGGGTTTGATGAAAAAATTTTTTTTGAGTTTCAGTTCCATGTATGGGGAACCCTAAAAAGTTATTACTTTTTTTTTAATTTTGTGTCAAAATCTTAATGCGGTTCACAGAACACATCTACTCACCAAGTTTTATTAGTATAGTTCTCATAGTTTCCGAAAAAAGTGGCTGTGACATACGGACAGACGGACGGACGGACAGACGGACAGACATGACGAATCTATAAGGGTTCCGTTTTTTGCCATTTGGCTACGGAACCCTAAAAAAGAACGGAGCTACGTAAAAATGTCCAGTTTCAATAAGTTATTTTATTGTCCTGTAATTTTAATCTCATTCGATGACTAAATAAGTAAGTTTAGGTATATTTTAGGCAACAGCCTAGCAACTTGTCTGAACTTTAAACCTAAAAAAATATGCTAGAAGTAGCTGCAAAACGTGAAATAGTCAAGGATTTGTCTACATAACGTTTTGTTTGCTCTGCCTACGCCATTTGGGAACACAAGCCCGATGTGTGAATGTATATTTACAATTCCAACAATACCACAAAAAATCTGGTCAAATAGTTAACCTCCTTGTTCTGAAATCGGTTGAAACACAGACTTACATCGAAATAGATACCTAGAGTAACTTGCATTTGTATGAAAACTACGCGTGCCACTTTCTCTACCTACTGTAACGTCACATGAGCGCTTTAGTGATGGAAATTGACAGTCCAAGGGAAACCGATTCAAAGGTAACGCCTTACTCAAGTTGTCCTGTCTCTAGGAAGTTAAACCTAATCTAAGTGGTAAAAGACCAAATGAGATCGCGTCAAAGGAAGAGCATTGCTCTCCCTTTTGCTCCCTTTTGGCACGCGAAGTACATACACTTGAGTCATCTATTTCGATATAAGTCTGTGGGTTGAAAATACTCCCACGTAAACATTATATTCTTCCCATTAAGAAGATGCAGAAACCTGAGCTGCGACTTGAGTTACATTTTTATGTAAATATGAAAGTAAAATTTTTAGAGCTCGTCTTTTTAATGTTGGCACCTGTGATAGGATTGGTTCAGGCGGGTGACTGTAATTTTATACATACATACACACATTATGGCTTTATTTCTAAATGGGGTAGGCAGAGGACGAAACTACATCAACAAAATTTAATGACTATAATAGGTTTAGTGGCCACTTCTCTACCACTTTTTTAAAAGTTTTATTAAGTTGGCTCGTAGTATTTCGCCTAAAATATACCTTAACCCAGCCATACTCAAAGTGTGTTCCGCGGAACCCCAGGGTTCCGCGACACCTCTGGAAGGGTTCCGCGAGAATTTAGAAAAAAAACACCACTCTCTGGTCAAATGTTTTGGCGCAGCGTACGGACGGGCGGATGGACTGTAGTTTTTTTGTAGGGTTCCGTCAAGTATTTCGCTTTCTAAAAGGGTTCCATCAGCAAAAAAGTTTGAGAACCGCTGCCTTAACCTATTTCCTTAGTCGCCTCTTAAGACATTCACGGAAGAATTAGAGAGCTGTTATTTTAAGTTCAACACCACACAGCAAACATTATAAACATGTAGGACATAATAATAGTAGGCACATTATAATCTAGATGTAGATAGACGTAGATAAACGTTATTATTTGTTCACGTTGCGTCAAGCGCGATACCATTTTGGTTCATTATTTTTTTTACCTGTTAGATAGTTTGCTGTTGCACATAATATTTGTTCACCATAACCGTCCATGGCCATAATGTAACAATTTGTCAATATAGCCTGGGATGGAATGGGAAACAAAATTTCGCACGACAGTGTCGGCGTCAAGTTTTCTTTGTTGTCGGTCTCAATTATCAAGTGTCCTCTCTGATTCTCAAAGGTTGGCTGTAAGAGATCCCTTAAGAAATAAGTCCGCCTTTTTATTTGTATATGAGTTTTGTATTTCGTGTTCTTTCCTTTTGTACAATAAAGTGTTTACTTACTTACTTACAAGTTAAGTGAAGTAAATAGCATAGCAAGTAACTGGCGCGGCAAGTCGCAAGTTGTGCGAGACAGATAATACGTACATACATACATCACGCCTGTATCCCTTATAGGTAAGGCAGAGCGAACAAAACGATACATAGACAAAACCATGACTATTTCATGTTTCGTGGCCACATCTAGCATATTTTTTTAGGTTTGAGTCGGCTGGTACAATAGGGACAGGTTGCTAGCCTTCGCTTAAAATATACCTTAACCTAAGTCGTCAGTCGCCACTTACGACATCCGCGGAAGAAATGGAAAGGTATTATTCTTAATCCGACACCACACGGAGATACTTTTACTGGTATATTTATTATTATAACTTATTAATTGGTTGAGGCTCACTTTCTTTAATGTATTTTTTGTTGTTCTTTCAAACTGTTATATAATTTAAGTTTTTAGCAACTGCCTACAAAGTGGAAGTGTAAATTTTCTTGTAGTTTTAATTTTACACATAAAACCACCGTGAGACTCACTCATAGTGAAAATTAACGGATTACTCACGTTATATATACCGAGATTAGCTCGACATGTTTCGGATCAACCCGTGATCCATCATCTGTTCTTAATGCTCGTACTACGGCTGTGGTCGGTGTGAACGAGCCTTTAGAGACTGATGTAGTTAGTGTTGTGTGCTACCCGTCTTTTGACAATAATAGTGAATGTGTTAGCGAAAATGTGGGTAGTTGTGAACTGCTGTCAGCTGTGCCTAGTAGTCGCGCGAAAAGAGCGGCTGCACGCAGTGCGCGTCTGTCCGCTGCCGTGGCGCGTAGCTCCAGATGATGGATGACGGATTGATCCGAAACATGTCGAGCTAATCTCGGTATATACAACGTGAGTAATCCGTTAATTTTCACCATGAATTTTAATTTTCCAAGCTTTTTTTGCCAACTGTGCTTTTTGCCCACTGTGCATCAATTTCATCCATCCTAGATTATTATGCACTAGATTTTAAAGTCAATCAAACCAACCGTCGAAGAGTTCCCTCCATCGGAGACAGTCCCGGCTGGGCCACCAGAAGTCCACTAACGGAATATTGTACTGTCATCCAAGTTACGTAGGTATACCAAGTTTCAGCCGAATCCGTCTAATGAAAGTGGTTCAAATATGTCTTGCGAGATTTGTAAACATACAAACATATATAAGTTATGTAAAAGCTTGTAATAATGAGCATTGCCGAGTCCGACCCTTTTGGCGCTATTTGGCACAGAATTGAACGTAGCATTTTTTTTTACTTTTATAAGGCTCATTTATAAATTAGATCAACAAAAATGTTTTATCTCAAACTTTTGTCAAACTGTATTAGTAAATGTTTGTTTTTCTCTCTTTCTTTCTAGCCCGTGCCAAAACTGTAAAACGACTGCAGCTCAGCTGCAGCAAAATCCGCCATGTTAGTCACACATTACACAAGATGCAACCACCCGCAAAAATATGTCATGTTACGAAACATAACCTCCGCAGCCCCGTGGCTATATTTCGTTATGCCACCCCGTTATGCTATATGTCGTTATGCTATGTTTATACGCGGCGACTTCAATTTCACGGTGCTGGAGATGTCTAAGTCATACGGACTCATACGTGTGTTGGGGCTGCGTTTGGACGACTTGCGAGCTTAGTGGACAGTAGCTCTCTCGCCTCACTAGCATTATCAAGATATTATTACTAGAATTATCAAGTGTCCTCTCTGATTCTCAAAGGTTGACTGTAAGAGATCCCTTAAGGGATAAGTCCGCCTTTGTACCTCGCCTTTTATTTGTATATGAGTTTTGTATTTTCGTGTTCTTTCCTTTTGTACAATAAAGTGTTTACTTACTTACTTACTAGCAAGTATGTATGTAAGTTAAACTCTTACGTATATACATACACTCGTTCATTCTCTAGTGGGGTAGGCAGAGCGCATGAAAGGCGGCCTAGACAAAACCATGACTTTTCACGTTTCGTGGCCACATGTAGCGTATTTTTTAGGTTTTGAGTTGACAGGAATTATAGTGACAGGTTGCTAAGCTGATCTAACCTAACCTAACCTATTTCGTTAATCGCCTCTTACGACATCCATGGAAGAAATGGAGATGTGTGATGTTAAATCCAACATCACACGGAAAACTATAAAACACTAAATCTCATTGTAAAATTCTTTATAGTACGAAAGCACAAAATAGCACGTACGAAGTAAGAATTCTGATAGAACATGAGAAATAAGAATAGATACAAACACAAAATGAATGATAAATTAGCGGATAAGGTGATAGTAGCTAAAAAAATCAATAATTTTCATATACCGTAGTAATCCGCGTTAAACTACATCATCTTTATTTTCTCATACAGAAACATCACGCCCTAACCTAATAAGTAGAGACAACAGAACGCCATTTGCTTCTATTCTGACATACTTCTCCGATTCATTACGTTCATTCCTTTTATTATACGTGCTCCACGGTTTTGAGACTTTCGAGTACTTCTTCTCAAATTTTGAAGTTTAAGATTATTTCATCGGACATTAACCATAAATTATTTCTTCATCCTGCATACACAGAGCACAGTTCACAAACTTCTGTTACTTCCCTAACCTGAAGTCATGGAATTTGACACAGACAGGTGAAACCCGTGAAACACTGATAGGTTTGCGATTTTTTCGTGTATGTAAATGTCCTAATATCCAGTCGTTAACAAAGTCCACTCAGCACTTGTTTAATTATACCTTGGCCACATTATTCCAGTTACTTTTTTAAGGGTTTGTAACAGCCACAAAATAAAACAAAAGAGATTATTTTTCAAATAACCGCAGAGATTACGGTTTGTTTCAACCAAAATGCTATTTTGCATAGCTTGTAAATAAATGGGTAGATTAAGTAAATATTTAATAGGAGTTCATGCAAAAGAAAATTATATTCTTGACATATTCCTCTTGCAGAGACAGTCCTGGCTGGAGCTCTATAGAAATCTACTAGTAAGCCATTCGACTTACACAAGCGTAGAAGATTTCAACTCATTTAGTAAGGCCGTGGTCGCCTTCACCCGCCGCCCGCGGCCGACAACGGCCCGCCGCCCGCGGCGTCTGAGTAACAGTAGTAAACGGAAACACGCACGCGGCGGGCGAAAACGACCACTCCCGAGCATTCCCGAACATACCATTCAGACGCCGCGGGCCTAACAGAGAAGTGGATTTAACCTACAACATTTGACTAGAGATATACAAACCAATATCCAGAACGACAAAACTAAATAAAATCTTGTAAAAAAAAGTCAAACGCGAGCGCATATAAAATAACACACACACACACACACACTGTATGTTTTTTAACACTAATACTAAGAAGTATAGTCAGTACTTAACTATCACTATCAAAACGAAAATATTTACCTAAGCCAAAGGGAGAAAAGTTTAAGTGGGCAACCCTGCATTTACTTATAGAAGCGTATAATTAAAGTTCATTTAGAGTCAACAGCTATGTAATTAAAAGTTAACCGTGTCCGTCTCAAATTGGTGCTGTTAAATGTCAAAGTTCTACTTTTCTGTTAGTCAAAACCTAACCTTCTTTCTTTACTGACATGACTCACTTTACTAAATTATGTATCGGCATGCAAGCAATTTGGAACCCGCGAAAATTTAAGTATGCTAATCTTTTGAAATAGTTTGACAAAAAAGTGGAATTCAATTATGAATACATAATTTGGCAGTTCCTTTTTACGTTTTTACTTTGCGTATGTGGTATTTGAATTCTAGTGTTCATATTTTCTTTTCAGTTCTTCCTCATTCGTATTAGTTTACTGACGATATTTCAAATGGGCACTTGATATTTTTATTCTTTTATTATCGCTCTTTTTAAAGGTATTCTGGGAGAGATCGCTTGGTAACGATTAGATCGCCTATTGTATCCATGGCTGTGTGGTGTCGGGATAGAATAACACCTCTTCATTTCTTCCTAGGATATCGTTTAGGTATTCTTTAGGCGACAGACTAGCACAGACTTATATCGAAATAGATGACTCAAGTGTATGTACTTCACGTGCCAAAAATGAGCCAAAAGAGAGAGCAATGCTCTTCCTTTGACGCGATTTCATTTAGTTTTGTACCACTTAGATTAGGTTTAACTGCCTAGAGACAGGACAACTTGAATAGGGCGGCGTCACTTTTGAATCGGTTTCACTCAGACTGTCAATTTCCAACACTAAAGCGCTCATGTGACGTTACAGTAGGTAGAGAAAAAGTGGGCACGCTTGGTTTTCATACAAATGCAGTAACTCGCAATACATATTTGGATATAAGTCTGTGGACTAGCGTCTTGTCACTATTGTACCTAATAACTTAGAATCTTAAAATATGCTAGAAGTGGCTGCAAAACGTAAAATAGTAATGATTTTGACTATGTAAGGTTTCAAATGCTCTGCCTACCCTATTTGGGATTACAATCGCTGTATGTCTCAAGTAATCGATCGAGCTACCCGCATCTCAACTCCCTGAAGCCGTCTATAGTCATCCAATAATCATATAGCCATCTATTGTATTCAAGTGCAACTTTTGCATGCTATACTCTGGCGGATTAGGTACTGAACTAAATGCAAACAAACTATTTGACAGGTTAAGAGGAAATATGCCGGTCGAGGAATTGAAAAATAGGTATTTGCTAAATCTATTGCTGTCGCGCCGTGACCTGCCCAGACGACGTCGAGTGCGATAAGCACAACAACAGCTCGGACCGAAAATACCTATGAAAATTATTCAAAAACAACGTTTCGTAGTCCCCTGATTTCTTCTCCAAAACTTAACCGATTAAATATGTTTTTTCATGAAATGTTTAAAAAATGTCATAACTGTGTTTCTATGTTCTTATATTTTGATATAATTGTGTTAAAATTGATTTCTAGGGGTTTGAACACAACGGAAAAAACTTACCAATTTTTCATGTTTTTGAAGGTTAATATCTCCTTTAATAATTCAATAAAGAAAAAAAGGAAAACATAGGAACAAGCTAATATATCATTAGATTGTTGATGTAAAAAATCATTGCTCTACGGGTAATATCCAGCGAGGAATCAGGGGACTACGTTTCCATACAAAATATGACCGCTCCATTTCCTCTTAATAAGGTTTTGTTTTACTACCCACATTTTATCGGATGTTCAAGTAGATCTTACCTATTATTTATTGATCTGATGGACGTTAGTGTTCTAATTCCGATTGTTTCTGGTACACCTAAACTGAATAGCACCAAAAGAACATTTTTGATTGTTTCCTTCTTTTTCTAAACTATTTGAACCTACGATGAAATGTTTACTACCCGTTAACCTGTCTAATCTACAACTGAAGGTAGTTTACATTTAGCTAAGTACCTAAGCTGCCAGAGTATAGTGAAATAGCCAGTCCAGTTACTGGCGCCAGTACTTGGCAGAGTTTCAACGCGGCTCATGGTACAGTCGGCAGCGTACTTGTCTCAGAGCTTTTTAACATATTGCTTTGAACTCATATCGTAATAATGTTTGTTGGGAAACAAGTTATTTGTTTCTGGTTTAATAGTGACAGATACAAGATGGCGTGTTAGAAAGGAAATCATACATTTTACCTTTTTTTTAATCTCTTCTTTGAGTTGAGAAATGACGAAACTACTATTTTTTAAGGCAAAGGGATAAAGTCCATGCAGCCTCCTCTGTTGACGTGACAACGTCTTAAATTAGGTTGAGCTGGGAGCCACTTATGAAAAAGTGTAACGCTCGGTAACGTTACGATGACGTCATACTATTTTTTATAGTTTTTTTCGCCAATAGGTACCAGGGGAGCATAAATAAAAGCCGGTATAGCGTGCAATAAATGAAAGAAATTTGTACTGATTTATGAAATTTGAATACCCTTCTGTACAATAAAAGTGTTTAGTTACTAACGAGAAATCGATCAAGTTTTTTATAGTTTTTTCGCCAATAGGTACCAGGGGAGCATAAATAAAAGCCGGTATAGTGTGCAATAAATGAAAGAAATTTGTACTGATTTCATTTTGACGTGACAACGTCTTATAAATTGGTTTGCCGGGTGACACTTCAAGAAACTGCGTTACGCTCCGCTCACGTTATGCGCTCACAATGAGAGCGAGTGAGAGGCACGCGTTCCTTCCACTCGGGCATGGTTAGCCCGCCTAAGAGCGAGAGAGACAGACATTAAAAGTGAAAGTTACTATTATTTCATCCTTCTTCCTACTATACGAATGAATATTCACTTTAAAATTATTTTACCACTCAAAGTCGTTGTCACGTAAAACTTTCGCCCGTATACCGACTTTACAGGCAACCAGTTTTTTTAATTGAAGCTGAAGTCACGTTTGATGTATTTAAAACATTGAAATGCTGGAATAATACATGCCGTACAAAATACGCAGATTTCTGCCGTGGATGTCGTAAGAATCAACTAAAGACATAGGTGTGGGCATGTTTTAAGCTACAGGCTAGCAACCTGTCCTTACCATACTTCCTTTATCTGTGTTTAAACCTATAAGTATGCTAATGTGGTTACAAAACATGAAATAGACATTATTTTTACTATGTGACGTTTCTTGTGGCCTGTTTACCCCATTTAGGGAGTGCTGGCGTTATGATGCTGTATGTGTAAGGACACAGTTCTATCAACAAAACACATTGTTGCCTAAAACGTCCCCGATTTGGTCACGGAACGTCCGTCCAGGACTTTCCATCCCGACACACCCAACCGCACTCCCCGTATAAACCCGTTTAGTAGAGCTCCTACTCCATAAGTACTTGTATATAAATTAATCTTTCAAAAATATTCTATACTATAGACCGATAGGTACTTAAAAGATGGTAAACAATCTTGACATGTCTTTTTATTGAAATACACAGTCTAAAAATGAAAATCGTTACAATATACAATTCAATTATGAAAGTAAATGATTTTTTCATACCTAAATTGTAAAATGTTAAGATTTTGATTTATAAAGTGTATGTTTAAATAAAAAGACACGTCAAGATTGTTTACCATCTTTTAAGTACCTATCGGTCTCTAGTATAGGTAACCGCTAAATTGTTTTTTATTTAATTAACGAAAGAGAATAGGAGCGGTGGGTTAGGTAAAGTGTTCCAGTCACATGATTATTTATTTCATCAAATTAAGTGGTTTTTGTGTCGTGGTAAATTAATGTATGCAGCGTTACATGTACATGTATCAATCAATTATTTTCTGACACACAAAACGTTGTTACAGTTAAGCGTGTCACACACTACGCAAATACGATAATATTTTATCTGCATATAATAACTTAATTATCTGAACTATCACACAGATACGGTAATATATGAAACGATACATTCAGCCTAAATCCTACAAATTGTTTATGCGATGTTTTCGTGTTTTATCTCTTCAAAATTCACTAGACAGCTCGTCAAATGACGATTCTGATTATGAATTTGATGCTCGAGTTATATTCGCAGATTATACGCAGATCAATTTATACATATTTTTGCAGATGATATCTTTGTCACTTTGTGTAAATACATGTTATACCACGTAAGAACGACATTTGTAAATTCAAGCGCTGTATTTTTTATCATGAAAAATGAAAAAATACGTGGATCTACTACTTTTTGGTAATCTATGTACATATCTGACTGACTATAGTTTTTATAGACAACCACCCAAACACCTTAACCAAACATTAACCCTGTAATTGAGCAGTAACGTCTTTAACCCGTAAAACGGATAAAACTGTAATCTTATGTAAAGTCCGCGCTAATTGCCCAGCAGCGGAAGGGTTGAGTCATAATAAATCAGAATTAGGCGCGAGATGGAAACGCCGGCAAATTGGGCCGACGGCAGTGCTAGTGTTGAGTTTTTGTAATACTTTAGTACTTGAGGCAAGAATGATGGAGCCAGCAAGAGGTTTTAGCGTTTAATACTAGTTCTAGACTTTTTTAAAGGATTGTTCTGAAATTCGAAAGTTGCTTCTGTGAATTCTAAATTATATTACGCCTGTATTCCCAAATGGGGTAGGTAGAGTTGTTACAAAATTATAGCATTTATGTTTACTGTTTCGATACTGGAACGTCATTTTTGATAGTTTACGATGCGAGGCGAGGCGAGGCGAGGCGATTAGATATTAAATTTATTATTAAATACTCAAAGTAAAATTTTACTTTGACGTTTTGTACATAAATCGTACACGTGATCTAAGGAGGTTAATAAAGTGAAATTATCCAAAGAAAAAGCATTTTATTTCACATGTATCGCTTAGCCAGCACCAGCACCACCCGGCTAGCCGGTAGCCGGCAGTCGGCTAGCACGCGCACGCTGTCGCTGAGCTCATAAGCCGGCTCCACGTTCAGCGCTCGCGCGGCCGCCGCCGCCTCTTCGCGAGACAACACCGACTCTAAAGGCCTCGAGAGGGGTGCTACATACAAAATGTTAGTATTATGTTCACTGTTTTAAAACAGGCATTTTGCGATAGTTTACGACTCCGGGCAAGGCAATGCCAACAAGTTATTGAAGACATTATGACACTACATCAACCGGATAATTTGAAACTTCAGGAAACAACCTTGTGCAATTTTAAAATGTATAGGCGTCTATTTTTTTTTGTTATGATTACTTGTCTTAATGTTTACTTACTTATTTGACAATCCTTTTGAAAATTCATTATGCTATCGAATATAATGTAATTTTCAAAATGAAATAAAGACATAGGTATATGACAAAAGAAACAATTTCCAAAAAACACTCTTTATTTCACATGTATCGCTTAGCCAGCACGACCCGGCTAGCGGGTAGCCGGCAGTCGGCTAGCAAATGCACGCGGTCGCTGAGCTCGTACGCCGGCTCCACGTTCAGCGCGCGCGCAGCCGCCGCCGCCTCTTCGCGGGACAACACCAACTCTTGCACTTCGGACACTTTGGACATCCACCGGGCTTCTGTGCAGCTGCGGGTGGAATGAAATGGGATCAGATGGGGTGAGATCATAATATGAAATAGCATGAGATTGTACACTATGTTTTTTTTTCTTTTTTTTTTGTTTATAACAAAGATAACTTTGTAAGAGACTTGTATTTAAAAAAAAAAACTTCCTGCCAAGTTTCTTTGTTGTCTTTCCGAAGTTTTGGTAGACTCGAAAATGACGTGTCAAATTGGCCTTAGGAGCTTATTTGTATAATAAAATGAATGGTTTTGAGTTTTAAATTTTGATTAAAAGGTTTTTAAAAAATCCGAAAAAATGGGTTAGGTAGAGCACACGAAACGCTACTACATTAACAAAAAACCAAGGCCATTTTATTTTTTTAATTTTGCGTTTTAAGTTACAGGTATAATAGTGACAGGTTGCTATCCTGTCGCCTAAAATATACTCTAATCTTCCGCAGCCGCCTCTTACGACATCCACGGAACAATTTTCATTATAATCATTAGTCATTACCGACGTAAGAGACGACTACGTAAATAGGTTTTAGGTATGCTTTAGGCAAACAAGCAACCTGTCACTATTATTACTTACTACCTCATCTGTTTTCAAACCTAAAGTTATGTTAGAAGTAGTTGTCATGCATAGCATGTCACGTTTCGTGTGTTCTGCCTAGAATATGTAGACATTATTTATTTATTTTATTCAAAAACAATAACACAGCATGACAGTGTGAACCATATGCACTGTGAAATTCATACATAATTATGACAAACAATATTATAACAAACAGCATTACAAACACAATTAAAACTAAAAAAAAATAAAAATCACATCGGTCCGTCATCGTCATCACAAATAGTTAGACTTAGTTAATAGACATGATTGTATGTATGTATGTATGTATGACTCACGCGGGGCAAGGGTCAGCGGGCACCAGAAGGTGTATCGGCACGGCGGTAAAGCAGGGCTCGATGTGGCTGGTATGCACGGTGTACTTCTTCAGTCGGGACGTCGTCTTCTCCTTTACTTGGATGCAACGCTCCTGTGAATCCGTACCAATATATAAATGTGAAAGTGTGTTTGTTTGTTTGTTTGTCCGTCTTTCACAGCTAAACGGAGCGATGGATTGACGTGATTTTTTAGGTAGAGATAGTTTAGGGCATGGAGAGTGACACAGGCTACATTTTGTCTCTTCAAAACCCCCCATTTCCCTAAAGTGAGGAGTGGAAGTTTTCAATGTAGAAAGCTATAAAATTGGTATGTGTGCTATCTCTTCTGTGATACCCCGAATTTAACGCGAGCGGAGCCGCGGGCAACAGCTAGTGTTTCCATAAATGTGCAAGTTACGAAAAGTTTCTAAGACGTGGAAAAGTTCCCAGGAATAAGTACATTATGCCTGTATAACCAAAAAGGTTAGGCAGATTACCCTAGATTAGATAAATAAATAAATAAATGAATATCACTGGACAATTATTACTCCAATCACCTAGTCCCAAAGTAGGCAATTTAATGCCTGTGTTATGGGTACTAGACAACGGATAAACTTACTTATTTATATTGATAAACATCCAAGACTCGAAAGCAAACATTCGTATTCATCATACAAACATCTGCCCCGACCGGGGCTCGAACCCGGGACCTTAAGCTTCACAGTCAGGTTCTCTAACCGCTGGGCTATCCGGCTAGATTAATCTTCAGATTAGTCAAAACCATGACTCCAATAGATATATCTCTCCAAGCAGATGTTACATTTAAGAGGATAGGAGTCGCGCCACTTCTCCATACAAACGTAGTCCCCTGTTTTCTCCGTGAACAATGACATTAGAGCAAAATTTTTTTTTCTTTAAATTTGTATCTGTTGTGGCTATGCCCCTACGATTTGCTTTTAACGATTTTCTATTTTTTTTTTTATTTTATTTAGAATATCGATAAAAGCAAATCGTAGGGGCATAGCCACAACAGACACAAATTTAAAGAAAAAAAAAATTTGCACTAATGTCATTATTCACGGAGAAAACAGGGGACTACGTTTGTATGGAGAAGTGGTGCGACTCCTATCCTCTTAAGGCTCGACGTCAAGGATACACTAAGGGGACAAAATGTCCCACGACATGTATTGTGTCGGCGACATGTCAAGCGAAGCCGGCCGATTTCGCCTGACATATCTGGCGACATCGCGCGACTTATATCCACTTACATCTTATGTTGCCAGACATGTCGAGCGAAGTCCGGCAACATCACGCTACTTCACCCGACGGCCATTTGACCTTCGTTTGGCCGACCCGGAGGACATTTGTCCCCTAGTGTATCCTTGGCTTTAGCCACCGATCTTCAAAAGTTCATTAGCGCGTTTTGACAGTTGATAGCAGTAACTTTTAGCAGTTCTACCACTCCACAATAGGTGGCGCTAGGGGTCGCTACGTCACAACTTACGTAATAGTAGACGACCTCCACGAGCTCCTTAACCTTGTCGTTGATGGAGCAGAGCGTCAGCCCGAGCTGGTGCAGCGAGGGCTGCTTGTCTCCCAGAAGGTTCTGGAACGGCTCCAGAGACAGGTTCAGCATCCTGGAAGGTTAAAAAAGTAACGTAACCTTACCATACATACAGTCAAGAATATTGGTATTCCGTTTTAAACTTTCGTAATTTTCACCCATATTTACATATGTATACGCGGGACTTAATCACGGTATTTTTAATTACCTGTCGACGTTTCGGCCGCGTTACAGCGACCGTGGTCACGAGTTGACTGAAGCAGTACGTCTAGTGTGTTCATTTCGATGGTGCAGTCGTTAACGAATTCGTTTGCGAGTTATCGCGGAATGTATGGAGACTTGTTAACCGTGGCAGTTGTGCAAACGTTCCGCTGGCAGCGCTGTCTCGCTTTCCATACAATTTTGCGATAACTCGCAAACGAATTCGTTAACGACTGCACCATCGAAATGAACACACTAGACGTACAGAGCACGACGTTTGTTTCGCAGCCCGGACAGTTTTACATGTCAATCGCTTGAAGGCTAGCAGGAAGAGATCCCTTAAGGGATATGTTCTCCTTTGTACTTATGTTTTGTTTTGTTTGTTGTTTTGCCATATTTATTTTGTACAATACGGAGTTACATACATACATACCTAATTTAATGGCAAGCATTAATTTTACCCCGTGTGGTGCCGGTTAGAATAGCATTTCTCCATTTCTTCCCGTGGGTGTCGTAAGAGTCGACTCTGGGAAAGGGTTAGTGTATGTGGGCGATGGGCTAGCAACCTGTCACTGCAATATCACGTTTAACCATCTGGTTACCCTGAAATTGCTAAACGTGGCACTGGATTGTTGAAGTCATGTGCTCTGCCTACCCCTCTTGGGAATACAGGCGTGAGAATATGTATGTGTATGTATGTAAGGGTTATAATTTAGATATTAAGCAGTGTCAAACGCGATGCGGGTATCTAGTAACACGCAACTAATTATTGTACAGCACCATCTGGCGGTGACTGACAACACTAATGACTGCGACGGTAATGACGGGCCCTTGATTGCTGTTATTGATGTGTAAAAAGCGCAATTGGAACTATGTCGCTGTAAAGTAAGCTGGAATATTGGCATTTTGACAGATTTTCGGGAGCTACGGGATCCGTGTGTAGGATTTAGGGTAACACCTCTCCAAAACTCGTTTCTTAGCTCGACGTCGAGGTGTCGATAGCTGTCATATTGTACAGAAAAATTTACAGCACATCAACGACGTTAGTTAGTAACGTTAGAGATTAACACCACAATTAAAATAACGAAGAGAATTATGTTAGCAATTGATATTATTTGTTCCGTTTGGTGTCGGGTTTTAAATGACACCTCTCCATTTCTTCCGCAGATGTCGGAAGAGGCAACTAAGGAATTAGGGTAAGGTATATTGTACAAAATAGCCGTGGTAAATAGCCCAGCGGTTCGACCTGTGGCCTCTCAAGAAGAGGGTCGTGGGTTCAACCCCGGGCTCGCACCTCTGAATTTTTCGGAATTTATGTGCGATATCGAATTTGATATTTACCACGAGCTAAGTATTCGGTGAAGGAAAACATCGTGGGGAAACCTGCACACAGCGACGAAGCAATTCAATGTTGTGTGTGAAGTTCCCAATCCGCACTGGGCCCGCGTGGGAACTATAGCCCCAGCCCTCTCATACCGAGAGGAGGCCTGTGCCCTGCAGTGGGACGTATATAGGCTGGATGATGATGGTGATATTGTACAGGCCAGCAACCTGTCACTATTATACCTGCCAACTCAAAACTAAAAAAATATACTAGACGTGGCCAGAAACGTGAAATAGACATGATTTTGTCTATGTAGCATTTCGTGTGCTCTGCCTACCCCATTAGGGAATACCGCCGTGGTTTATATAGAAGCTAATCTATGTATAACTATTAACAAGATATATTAATGTGACCCAATTATCTGGTACAGTAGGAAGCCTTTTAGGTCTGTATAGGTACAGTCACGCTGAATATTGATCGTCGACGTCTCAATATAATGGATTAAGTTTACAACGACGGTAATTGATCGGAGACGCACTTAGCCGACTGTACAGGCGGCGGCAAAGGTTTTAAGTGAGGAAATAAATACAATACAATACAATAAAATCATGCCTGTTTGAAGTTAAGTAGGCACTTTTAATTCAGTTAAAGGTGGGGTATATTTACATTTACGTATAAAACCACCTGTCATATCCATACATACTTACGTAGAATAACACACCCTATACCTATCCCTCTCTCTACATCATTTCTGATTAGCGTAAGAGACGACTAAGAATTAGGCTAAGGCATGTTTTGGACGACAGGCTAGCAACCTGTTACCACTTTTTTTCGAACTTGAACTAAAAAATGTGCTAAAAGTGGTTACGTGGCGTGGAATAATCATAGTTTTATTTAATCTGTCTGTTAGATTACCAAAAATATTAAACACGTGTGTTTTATTTTATCTGACTAACAAAGTACTACGAAAATACAGCGGTCAGGTTAGGAGTTTCAAGTGACGTCACAACGTAGTACAATTTTCCCACGGCGTGACATCACAAGCCGTTACATTGATACATACATACATACAGTCACGCCTGTATTCCCAAATGGGGTAGGCAGAGCACACAAAACGCTACATAGAGAAAACCATGACTATTTCATGTTCCGGGGCCACTACTAGCTGTTTTTTTAGGTTTTGAGTGAGCAGGTATAATTGTGACAGGTAGCTAGCCTGTCGCCTAAAATAAAAAATAGTAAACGTTCACATTTATAACATTAACTGTGAAGTGTGATGTAATACGATAAGTCTCACAGTAGTTTAAAGTTTAGAATTTTATTGAACTATTTTAATTTTATATTTGTTAATTCCGGAAACTCTTTGCCTTTTGTGTCCGAGCGTACACAGGTAGCTGGGACGGCTTCGTATTGAAATCAAAGCGATTGTTAATTTGGGCCGTTCCAATAAACAAGGTGTGTAATTTTACACCCTATTTATTGATTTATTTGTCGTTAAATCCAATCTGTTAATTATTTTCAGGCTAATGGCTCCTTTGTATAAGAAAATTTGGTGCTTCCGTGTTCGTTACTTCGCGGGAATTAGGTAAGTCAACATTTTATTGTACAAAAAGCACGTCATCCAAAAAAAAAATAGAAACGCAATCATACAATCACGCTTATGTTCCTCAAAGAGGTAGGCAGAGCACACGGAGCAATATAACCATGATTATGACTATTTCACGCTTCGCAGCCACTTCTAGCATAGATAATTTTAGGTTTGAAAACAGATGGAAGAGGTATTAGAATAGTGACAGGTTGCTAGCCTGTCACCTATAGCATACCTAAACCTATATCCTTAGTCACCTCTTACGACATCCACGGAATAAATGGAGAGGTGTTAAATGATATGTACATACATACTACATATTCTCACACCTGTATTCCCAAGAGGGGTAGGCAGAGTACATGAATTCATCCAGTGGCACGTTTAGCAATTTCAGGGTAACCAGATGGTCAAACGTGATTTTGCAGTGACATGTTGCTAGCCCACAATACACTAACCCTTTCCCAGAGTCGACTCTTACGACACCCACGGGAAGAAAGGGGGAGGTGCTATTCTAACCCGGCGCCACACGGGGTAATGAAATGATATGTAATGGTCTAACTAATGGTTATAGTATGTTTAATTACATATACAATACATCCGTTGACAATACGCAAAGTAATCGGTCAGTGGTCGTTTTAGAACGTAAGTTAATATTAACACTAGTTTCATATTCAAAGCTTACTTGAAGATGTCATAAATCTTCTCCATCGTGCTGTCCACGAGCTGGTCCTTCTCCATCTTCTTCGCTCTCAGGACTTCGTTCCTGCTCCTCAGCTCTTCCAGGTCTTTCGTCAGCTGATGCAGGTTCCTCTGTCTCCTGGCTTCTTGAGCCTCGTTCTGGTCTTGACGGTCAGCTGAGGAAAAGATCGTAAAGGCCTCTTCTCATCATGAGAGGGCTTTATAATATACTAATAATATCATTGGACAATTTTACACCAATCACCTAGTCTATGGATCTGAATCTACTAGGGTAGGCAACGGATAAACTTATTTATATAGAAAACCACCTAAGACTCGAGAGCAAACATTCGTATTCGTCATTATTATAAACATTTGCTCCAACCGGAAATCAAACCCGGGTCCTAAGCTTCAGTCAGGTTCACTAACCATTGGGAACTTACTTATATAGAAAAACACCCAACGCTCTAGAGCAAACATTCGTAATCGTATTCGTCATACAAACATTTGCCCCGACCGGGAATCGAACCCGGGACCTTAAGCTTCACAGTCACTAACCACTGGGCTATTCGGCCGTCAAATGCTTAGGCAATATGTCCCACAGACCCACATGTTATACTGTGATCCTAGCGCCACCTATCGTCGATCAGTACTTACTTCTAAGACAAACGTCATGAACTGTCAAAGTTTCTGCATCGCGCTAACAAATTTTCGAAGATCGGTTGCTTAAATAACACTTCCAATTTTCTCTCCATGGACTTCGATCCCTAGGCATAATCTCTACATGGAGAGAGATCTCTCTATTGAAGTCTTTCTCATAACCACATCAAAACCTTTTGGCTTTAGGCCTCTTATAATATCCAGAAAAAAAAGATTGATGTTACTCAATTCCGATGCCATACAGGAAGCCTATATGCGTCATGTAAAGTCACCAGCATTAATATCTGCCACGTAGAAGCGTGCAAAAATACATATGTAAATGAAGTAATAGACTTCATTCAGTTTAATTCTATGTAGTTCGGAACGCATATTATGTCAGTTAATGACAAATGACAGGTGACAATTGAGAGGTGACCCTCCTTTGCTAAAAAAATCTGCATTGTATTAGATTGAAAGCTACGTACGTTATTATTATACTTAAGTTAATATTATTTAAAAAAAGTGAAACAAATAGCTTTGATGTGGTTTCTCTTTACAGGTGAGCTATTTCATTAAGTTATCTAAGTGTGTAAAGTGTATTGTTAAGTAAAAGTAATTAGTTATTTAATAAAATTACTCTTTACAGAGCAACGCAACGGTTTTTGTATCATTTTAAATAATCAAGAATTGCGTTGAACACACATTATAAATATCTGAAATGTCTTACTGCCCCTGGCAATAGAGTCCTGTCAGATATTTATGCAGCCTTATTCTATCACATATTGGTGCTGGTGACCAACGATTGGTCCAGAAATTCCTCAATGTTACCAATGTCCTGGCGGGTGCGGGCCAGCTGCCGGCTCAGGACCTCGTTCTCGGCGCAGTACTCCATCATCAGCTTGTAGATGGAGAAGTTCTGCTGCTCCGCCAGCTCGAAGCCGTAGATTATCCGGTCAGGGTTGTGCTCTTGGGTGTAGTTCTTTGGAATTAGGAAGTAAGTTAAGTTAAGACTACGGAGTTAAATACAGAGTCTTCTAAAATACGGATAACTAACGTTTTAAATCGAGTTTAGCTGGGCATGTTTCGGGCTAATTCGTAGTCCTACATCTAGGAGTCGCTGTGGCTGCTGCTGCGAAACGCGCACTGCTCGCCACCGCTCTATTCGCTTAAGTCGAACAGGTCGAGCTAAACTCGATTTAAAACGCGAGCTAATCTAGGTATAAAAACGTGAGTAGATCCGTTTTTTCACAATGAGTGAGTCTCACGGTAGTTTTATCTCTCACTATTCTTTGTTCAACTAACAACTTCTCTGTACAGTGTTAAAAAAATGACAGTCTGCAATAGCCCTTACATTTATTTCGTGCAGTATATTGATGTGGTAATCCAAGTCTTGCTGCAGCTTCTCCTCCATCTTTACTCTGTTCTCTTCTTCCCGCCTCTCTTGTCTTCTGTTGACCCTCATCACTCCCTTCTTGGCCAGAAAGTTAAACATCTTCATTTCATGATCAAATGCCTTCTGGAGATCACGCATTTCCTGTAATTAAATATTTTATTAGTATAATAGTGTAGCCATTCGGCTTATTTCTTATAAATTGGTTTTAATACCTAATTATGTACAGTCGAGTTCATTAATATATGAGCAAAACTGAGGGTTCAAAAATATCTGTAGGTACACCCTTATGACATTGACAATAAGGTGCAAAAGTTTACATATTTGGCATTTGTCTGCTCATATATTTATGAACTCGACTGTACAATTGGTGCCGGGATAGAATAACACATTTCCGTTTCTTCCGTGGATGTCGTAAGAGGCGACTAAGGAAATAGGTTTAGGTATGCTTTAGACCACAGGCTAGCAACCTGTCACTATTCTACCTCCTCCATCTTTACAAACCTGAAACTTTGCTAGAAGTGGCTGCTAAGCGTGATATAGTCATAATCTTGGTTTTTCTATGTCACGTTTCGTGTGCTCTGCCCACTCCATTAACACAAGTGTGATTGTATGTATGTATGTCAAATAATGCCTATTTTTACGCAACAATCATATAAAGAGCATTTTTCTACATTGACGACGCTGCGACACATCACGTTTCCCCTTTGAAAACGACACTGCAGCAGGATTTACGGATTTACCTGCAATATTGTAACGGTCATTAAAATTAAATGCCGGAGCAATAACTTAACACACATTGTCGTTTTATTTATTAACAGAGAAACTGGGTCTTCCAGGCAATTAATCGCGACACAGTCGCCTCGTAAAACATATTGTATATTTATTTACAGGTCGTAAAGATATTCTCGTAAAATCGGATTTGCAATGCGTTAGGAGCTTGGACTGCAGATTTGTCTTTTGAGTGTTTCATTTAGTACTACATAACAACCACAGACTTATATCGAAATAAATGCCGCGAGTTCCTGCATTTGTATGAAAACCAAGCGTGCCACTTTTTCTCTACCTACTGTAACGTCACATGAGCGCTTTGATGGCAATTGACAGTCCGAGTGAAACCGATTCAAAGGTGACGCCGCCTTATTCAAGTTGTCCCGTCTATAGGCAGTTAAACCTAATCTAAGTGGTATAAAACTAAATTAACTCGCGTCAAAGTAAAGCATTGCTCATCATTTTGGCTCAGTTTTGGTACGCGTTGTCACACTCGAGTCATCTATCTCGATGTAACTCTGTATGTACGTATGTAAAAGATCTAAACCTGCATCTGCAGCATCTGGTCCATCCGCCCTTTCTCGGTCATGGACTTGAGTTTGGCGCACCACTCGTCGCGCTGGTCGTAGGCCACGGTCGAGGACTCGAAGAGGTCAGTCAGGAACTTCTTGCCGGTCTTCAGGGCTGTCATCATTTTGGTCCAGTCTTGGTTGAATATTGCCCTGTGGAAAGTTCAGTGAATTCAGTTGCTAGTTGATCTACAACATCGTTTCTATCTCGGAACGCGACCCAAATTTGTCACAGAAATGCAACGTAAAGGTTTATACGTCAAGTTGCGCATGTACGATGAAAAAATCATCATGAACAGCGCTATTTTAAAAAGTGTCGCAAAAATTTTGTTGCGGTGTCCGCTTTGCCTTAGAAGCCTTAATTTTTTTAATTTAGTATTTCGGTATATGGCGTGAGGTTTGCGTATATTTCCATACACACTTCTGCTATATTTAGAGCCCCCGCATACAACGGCCACAACTACAAAGCGCCGCCACCGGCATATGTCCTGTAGTTTCATTCATTTGTACAGATTGGCCGCAAACGGTTGACGCTGCTGGCCGCCACACGCTACAATCGTCGCAGCTCGCTTCTTGTGGCCCACAAACTGCTGTCTGAACTAAACAAGTGACTGTCGCGCGCTTCAACTACTTTTGTAAGTTTCGTAGCTGCGTCTAGCTCGTGACAGCGTTTGTGGCTATGGTCGTTGGCCCTTGTCCGGCAAACACTAAGTGCAAAGACCTCACCTGTCCTTCAGCATGTGTTCGATCTGTTCCCGGATCCGTTTGTTCTCGCACTGGATCGCGTTGAAGCGCAAGTTAGCCGCTTCCAGCTTATTCTCCGTGGCTACTAGACGTCTCTCGCTCGCCAGCCGCCGTTCTTTTATCTGTACATTAAAAAAACACAGATTGGCAGCAGTTCCTTGGGCAGTTCCAAAAATAATGGCACTGACAGGTTATTAAAGTGTTTTTTTTTTTTGCCTTTTGACGTTTATTAACGAATGTGATTTTATATGTTTCATTACTTTCATTAGTATCATATCTGCAGGAGAGAACTTTGTTGTTAAAATGTTATAGTTGTGACGAGTTGAAATTTTGACCATATATTTCAACTCGTCATAATAATAACGTAAGAGGCGACTAAGAAAATAGATTGAGGTATATTTTAGGCGACAGGCTAGCAACCGGTCACTATTATACCTTTCAACTCAAAACCTTTAAATGACTAAAAGTCGCCACGAAACCTGATGCAGTCATGACATTTGCGTTTCCTAGGCTCTGTCTATCCTAGTCGAGGTATCTGATGTATGTATGTAGGTTTTAGGTATGTATAACGTACAATTAAACTCATATGTTGCCACCAAACCACTCACCTGTCCCCTGCTCGCGTTGACCCTGTTCTTGAGGTCCAGCATCTCTTTCTGGTCTCTCTGCAGCAGACCGTCCAGCTGGGCCATCATCGTCTGACCACCTGGTGGGAGAGGAACATCAGTTACACTCTGGTGTCAATAGCCCATTAGGGATTTCCCTCAAGATCGCTAACATCGTTTGTACGACTTGCCTCCTCTGTACTTTGCCCGAGCTTTTTGTCCTAATGGGCACTAGCCTTAACGATCGATCGTAACAACAATCGTTTTCTGTAATTCAAAAATATGTAATAAAAATCAAATAGGATTGGTTTGATCTATGATCATTCATAGTCAAAACAGTCCATCCTGAAATAAAATATTTAGGAAAACTACCAGACCTACGAGTCAAAGTGCAAGTGCATCATAATAAAAAAGGACTCTATTGTAATTAAACTGTATATTTTTTTAATTCAAATGATTAATTGCCTGACCTTCACATTGCTGCTCAGTCTTCATCCGGAGTAACAAGGTTCTATGTACATCCGCTTTCATTCGCTTGTCGTTCTTCTTATGTGCTCCCGATCTTGCTATCTAAGAAGTAAAGCAGACAATAGAAAGATATTATAAGGTTCTTCATTTATTTACTCCAAAATTTCAAACGTCAAATACCTAATCAAGATTTCGGAATGTAAAAACGCCGAAATTTTAGATTTACCGGACCAATTGATCGATCGTCCATTGAATGCATCGAGCGATAGTAGAATGGACTAATCGACATCGATCGATAGTTTCTATCACATCAAATCAATCGGTCGATCGATGGTAGCTAGAATGAAATGGTAGAATGAAATATAGCTGGTATTTATCGATCAGCAGACCGGTGCCATCGACCGGTAACCGATCGATTGGTTAATCGACGGGTATCCTGTCGATCAATTAGAGCTACCAGGCCAATCGATCAACTTCGATCGACGTTGACCGATGCCGTCGATCGACGACTGATCGATTGGTCTTCTAACACCCTTATGATTTCAAAACGATAAAATAGCAAAATGGAAACTCAAAATCCCAAATGTGCAATTGTCACGCAACGAATGGCAAATTTCAAAAAATTGAATTCTTCTAACCTTCAAGTCCTTGCTGAGGTTGGTGTACTCCTTCTTCAGGGTCTTCAGCAGCAGGTCCTGGCGCCGGAAGAGGGGGTGGACGCCCATGGTGCGGTTGAGGCGGTCCGTCTGGATCACCCGGAACTGACAAACAGATATTCATCATCATCATCATCATCAGCCTATATACGTCCCACTGCAGGGCACAGGCCTCCTCTCAGTATGAGAGGGCTTGGGGCTATAGTTCCCACGCGGGCCCAGTGCGGATTGGGAACTTCACACACAACGTTGAATTACTTCGTCGCTGTGTGTAGGTTTCCTCACGATGTTTTCCTTCACCGAATAGATCGTGATAAATATCAAATTCGATATCGCACATAAATTCCGAAAAATTCAGAGGTGCGAGCCCGGGGTTTGAACCCACGACCCTCTGCTTGAGAGGCCACAGGTCGAACCGCTGGGCTACCACGGCTTTTAACAGAGATTGCTTTAAATTAAATGCGCATTTTTATAATTTTGAAAAAGGTGCGTTTTTTGCCGTTCGGTGCCGGGTTAATAAGACCTCAATTTTACGTGGATTTTGTAAGAGGCAACTAAGGAATTTGGTTTAGGTAGGTTTTTGGCGACAGGCTAGCAACCTGTCACTATTATAGTCATTCTTACATCTGTTTTCAAACCTAAAATTACGATACATAGAAGTGGTTGAAAAGCGTGAAATAGTCAAAATCTTGGTTTTGCCTATGTAGCGTTTTGTGAGCTCTGTCTTCCCTATTTTGCGATGTATACCTATGTATATCTGAGTGAGTGTAAACAATTTAGTTTATACTAGTGTCCGACCGAAGCTTCGGCTTCGGCTTCGGCTTCGGCCACCTTCGGCCAAAAAAACCACCTTCGGCCAAAAAAACCACCTTCGGCCAAACCTTCGGCTTCGGCCAAAATTTGGCCGAAGCTTTGGCCGAAGCCGAAGGTTTGCAAATCGTGATTTGAAATTGAACAAACGATGCCAGAGCGAGTTCGCCGGCCCGATCGCATTACTTGCAGTTAATTATATAAATTACTGACAACACATAACATAACAACATAGTCACACTTGATTTAGAAACGAAAACTGCGCATAATTTACTGCCGTATTTTTTTTACTAATAGCAAATTCTCGTATTTCTTAGGGTTAACATGGGGTCAACACACCTTCGGCTTCGGCTTCGGCTTCGGCCGAAGGTTTTGATGAAAGCCGATTAATCGGCTTCGGCTTCGGCTTCGGCCAAAATTGTACCTTCGGTCGGACACTAGTTTATACCTACTACAGGTACCTATACACAACACAAAGTACAGATAGACGGTCTTTTTTGCCTCAAAATTAAAAGCTTAATTATTCACTTGAAACTTTAAAATAGCGAGCTTGGCTTATGCTTTAAACTCTTAACATTTCAACACATTTATAATTTAAAAAACTCAACTTGGGTAATCACGAAACTTGGCTTTGAACGTGCGAGAACAAGTTACAATCTTGGGGATTGTTCTGAGATGAAAAATGTGTTTTGTGCATTTCCGCATCCGGCTGTTACGTTACGTTACGTTACGTAAAATTCATCGTCATCATCTCAGCCGTATAACGTCCACTGCTGGATATAGTTTAGGTTGAATTACTGTACTGGCGTAGGTATAGCATAAAATATTAAAATGTAAAATATTAAAATGTAGGTACACAAACTATACAAAATTAAATGTTGTTAAAATTATGCTAGTTTTATTGTAAAATCTACAATGTAAACACTGAAAATAATGTTGGGGGGCATGAAAATATTATTTGTTATCCGGGGATGCTTGTCGAAAAAATGGTCAGGAACCCCTGGCTTTTTATCGTCTCTTTCTTTTATTTCTTTTGGTCTTTCATTTTGATGTAAACCACAAAAGCTAAAATTAATGTTGAACTGTTATCCACGCGCGAGGATGCGCCTTTCTCCGTTTGTAGACGCATGATCTGCATTTACGCTGGTGGATACATTTCCTGTGTATTGGACGATGCGTGTTTTCTATACAAACGGAGATACTTACAAGCAACGTTAGAACACGCATTCCCGCCAGTGTTGCCAACTTAGTCGATTTTCCACTAGATCTGGTGGTTTAGACATGTGTTTCAGCGGGAAAATATTAGTTTTAGTGGCTAGTGGATTTTTTAGTGGAATAGATTATTTCAGTTAGTGGTAAGTTAAGAATTTAACCACTAACACATGTCACAAAATTCTGATCATCTTTAGTTAATATCTTAGTATCAGCTTCACCTGTTCGTAAAGATCAAAAAATAATTAATTACTATTAAAATGCTGCTGTAAGTCAGCTTTTTTTAGTTATTTTAGTTATGCCTTCATGCTTTGGTTTATCTACAGAATAGTGGTTTCTGGTGGTTTACACGGCCGCATCTAGTGGGCTCGTAAAAATATAGTAGGCAACACTGATTCCCACACTACGCTGCGTGGTGCATTGCAGTGTGATAATAGGCTCCCCAACGGTATACTTATTGGCAGGGTTTTTTTAATACTTAATGTCACCTGTCTTTGCAGTCGGAAGTGTTCGTCTTCTTTTTTTCTCATCATCTCCAGGTCGTTGCCCGGGCTTTCTGTCTGTGCATCCATCTTGTAAAGTAAAACTAACAAAATATTCTACAAAATAATTTTTAATGGCAGCGCGACCTACTAGACTTGGCCAAAAATGTCTCACTTTGTGATGACAATGCGACAGATAGATAATTATCACACAACGGTTACTAACACCTAAATTAAGTAATTATAGTGTGAGATCGAATCAGAGATCCAAAATGTAAACAAACAGCTGTCAATATCAGAGTGACATTCCAGATGTAGTCCACCTTTTTTGTTGCTAATTGATATAATTGTACTAATTGTATTAATTTTTTAACTACTTTTAGTTTATTGATTCATAACAATAAAGAAATGGCAACAAGTTTGTTTATATTTTTAATCTCTAATTCGATCTGAGACTTTAGTTAAATAACACCTCTCCATTTCTTCCACGGATGTGTGGAGAGGCGACTAAGGAAATAGGTTAAGGTATTTTTAGGCGACAGGCTAACAACCTATTAACTTAAAACCTGACCTCTACCTAAACAATACTTAAAAAATATGTTAGATGGGGCACCACCCTATTTCTGAAATTTCTCGTCAACGCCCGTGCTCATTTTTATTTGTGTAATTCATGTATAAATTTATACTTACGCTAACGTTACATTTGGTTGGTTGGTTAACGTTAGTGTCGGGATAGAATAACTCCTCTCCATTTCTTCCGTGAATGTCGTAAGAGGCGACTAAAGAAATAGATTTTGGTGTGTTTTAGGCGACAGGCTAAAAATGGCTGCGAAGCGTGATATAGTCATAATTATGGTTTTGTCCATGTCACGTTTCATGTGCTCTGCCTGCCCCATTTGGGAACACAGGCGTGATTGTATGTACCTACTTACACTATCATCACTGAAAAGTTAGGAAACCCAATAGACAGTCTGTTATGGAAAATTAGACAAAGAACTTTTCTATGAACAAATCTTAAAAAATTCATCACGCAAACATGATAACATGAACACTTTACTATACCATTCGCACGATTACTCCCAAGATCGCAGTAACAAGCACATTTTACTTTCAAAAATCAAAAAAGACTGTCTGTTTTTGATACATTCTCGCCCGCATATTTTAGAGCAGTCATAAATCCGTCGCATCGGAGTCGTGTCGTCGGACGTCCGGGGGGCGGCTTCCGGCACGTTTTTATTTGCACACGTTGTTATACCAGGAAAGATGGGGTCCGTAGAATATACTCGCGGGGAAAAAACGCGTTTTATTTGTGGCTATACTAGGTGTTGGGTTAGAATAACTCCTCTCCATTTATTCCGTGGATGCCGTAAGAGGCGACTAAGGAGAAATTAAGGTATATTTTAGGCAACAGGCTAGCAATCTGTCACTATTAAGTATAACACCTAGTATGGTAGTAACCTCTTTTATCTGTTTTCAAACCTATGCTAGAAGTGGCTGCAAAGCGTGAAATAGACATAATCATGGTTATGTCTATTTCACGTTTCGTGTGCTCTACCTACCCTATTTGGGACCTCAGGAGAGATTGTATGAAAGTATGTTTTTTTGTAGCTAAGTAAGTACCTATACCAGGTGTGGTGTCCGGATAGAATAACATTTCTCCATCTCTTCCGTGGATGTTGTAAGAGGCGACTAAAGAAATAGGTTACAGTAAATTTTAGACGACAGGCTAGCAACCTGTCACTATTATTCCTGCCAAGTCAAAACTTTAAAAATAAGCTACAAGTGGCCGGCAGTCATTATTTTGTCTATGTAGCGTTGCATGCGCTCGGCCCACCCCATATGGGAATGTTATGTATTGTATGTATGTACTAGCGGACCCGGCGAACTTTGTTCCGCCTGAGACAATGAATAAGCAGACTTTTGATTTAAAAGTACCAGGACAGCATGAGTT
>BHDV01007455.1:185097-195479 GCA_005406045.1 Adoxophyes honmai
AAGGTAAAAAATCATATCGCGTTGAGACCCGTGTTTCATATCAGTTTAAAATGTGTACAAAGCGCGAGAGTTTAAAATATTATATGTAATTGACTGTCACCAAAAATCTTGATAGGCGGTATTAACAGTTTTTATTCCAAATAGTTTTTATGTCATGAGCAGATGGATTTAGTATTCGAAAGAAAATAGATTAAGTATGCCTTAGGCGACATACTACTGTCGCTATGTAATTCTTGTATCCAACTTCAAAGCTAAATAGGGTAAATAAATGCTTATCTAGTGCTTTAATGGAAATATGAGTACCGAAATATTTTATCAATGTACTTGTGCCATATTTTTGGGCGATTTTCCTTCTCTTCCGTAGACCTGATGGAGAAATATGAGAGACAGCAAAAATACGTATGTACTAATATTTCTTCCGTGGATGTCGTAAGAGGCAACTAAGAAAATAAGTTAAGGTATATTTTAAATTTTAGGCTAGTAACCTGTCACTATTATACTTGCCAACTCAAAGCCTAAAGAAATATGCTAGAAGTGGCCACGAAACTTTAAATAGTCATGATTTTGTCAAAGTAGCGTCTCGTGTGCTCTGCCTACCCCATTCAAAAATACTGGTAGTGATGTATGTAACCATAATAATAAAATAAAAATGTCAACTCGTGACCACGGTCGCTGTAACGCGGCCGAAACGTCGAGAAGGTAAATAAAATTCGCGATTAAGTCCCGCGTTCATACATATAAATATGAGTGAGAATCGCGAAAGTTTAAAATATTACAAAATAAAAATGAATAAAAAATACTTTATTTTTCTTTGCAGTTTCTTTTTACATATACTCGTATAGGCTAAGACCTCCAATTAGTAAGTTAGAATATTGTGTCAGGAAGCCTCGCTTTTCTTAAAACTAGTTACAGTAAGTCAGTGACATAAAAAAGAGTTTTGACTTCAATAAATTGTGTATGTGTGTACTGATGTATGTGTTGATCAAGCTATACTATAGACCGATAGGTACTTAAAAGATGGTAAACAATCTTGACATGTCTTTTTATTGAAATACACAGTCTAAAAATGAAAATCGTTACAATATACAATTCAATTATGAAAGTAAATGATTTTTTCATACCAAAATTGTAAAATGTAAAGATTTTGATTTATAAAGTGTATGTTTAAATAAAAAGACACGTCAAGATTGTTTACCATCTTTTAAGTACCTATCGGTCTCTAGTATAATACTAGGTAGTAAAAACACTATTAAAAATACCACCAAGTAAAAATACTCCCAAGTAAAAAAACTCGCGTTTTCCGTCCCACGCCCTAAGGCGGTCTTATAATTGACTTAAAACTTGCAAGTAGGTAACTTTTCTGGCATTGTCATAATCATTGTAAGGGGGTAAGGGGGTGGGGGGGCTTTTGTTGCTCTTCGTAATTGCTTTAATTGGAATATGGGGCATAACAATGCATGGGTAATGTATGGGAAACGAGATGGGGTAATTTTATACGAGTAAAATGAGTACGTGATATTTCATAACGTGAGTTTATGTGTAGGTAATTGAATAATTTATTTTATATTTGATAGGCTAGAGGTAAATTTAAGAGTATAGGCAGAGCACGTGACACAGGTTACTACCTCTATTACCTGTCTACTTGAATTGGAAAAATCCAACATTCATTTTGTCAATCGCTCGAAGATAATAGGGATATGTTGTTGGCCTTTGTGGTTTTAAGTTATTTATTTACTTTTGGTTACTTTTACGTTTTTACTTACTGCTTTAATCAGTTTTGTATAATAAATCAATTATACGGGGGGGCCAGCCCCCAACAGCGTTAGCAAAAACCTATTATTATACTTAAGAAAAAGTTGTGTTAGTTACACTATTTTTACTCAAGAACGGCTGAACCGATTTGGCTGAAAATTTTAGAGGAGGTAGCTTAGAACCAGAAGACGGATTTGTGATATTTTTTATCCCTTTCCCGGGATGTGACTTAAAATGTAGCATGACGACAGACTGACAAAAACCTCTTAGGTAGAACAAAGTTCACAACTTCAGAACAAAATAAATCTATTTTTCTCTTCTTTTTATAAAGTTTTACCCTTCCTAAAGTCTTGAACATTAAACTACTGTGAGATTCACTCATGTTGAATTTTTTTCGAATAACTCACGTTTAATAAATCGACTCTCTCTGTCTCTCTCAGTCGCGCGAAGAAAGCGGTGGCGCGCAGTGCGCGTTTGGCAGCAGCAGCCACCGCGGCTCCTAGATGAAGGGCTACGAATTAGCCCGAAACATGTCGAGCTAAATTCGATTTATTAAACGTGAGTTATCCGAAAAATTTTCTTCTTAAAGTCTCCCAAATTTTTATACGGTGCCCCGCTACGTTTATGCTACGTTTCTGTTATTACGCGTCGGAACACAACAGGAGCTCACCTCTTTACGCCCACTTGTTTCCTCGCACTAACCAACTGTCGGCTTGTCGACCGCAGCGGAAACCTGCTATTTGTCACCGAGGCCTTACTATAGACTTTAGACAAGAAACTAGACGATAAGTTTTAGCCTTGTGGTGTCGGGTTTAGAATCACAAAATTTAATGTTTTAAACTTTCGTAATTTTTACTCATATTTAGTGGACTCCACTCGTGACCACGGTCGCTTTAACGCGGCGGAAACGTCGAGAGGTAATTACAATCACGCGTGATAAAGTCCCGTGTAGGTACATGTAAATCCCACAGTAAAGTTATCTAATAAACGTATTTTTTTTTAATACGATATCACATTTTTTGAACAATATAAAACGCAGTTTCATTTGGTTTGGAGAGCACTGCTCTTGGACCAAGTAAATAAGGACTGATTACTTGTCACTAAAGCTGAAGCCAAGACCGAAAGATCAACCAGAGATGTAAAAGTCCCTTTCTAATTGGGTGACAATGAGATTTTTGCAATATGGGACATTCAATGTCGTAATCTTACATACATTACGCTTAAATTCCCAGATGGGTTGGTTAGAGTATTTTTATGCACATTTAAAAGTTAAATTTGATCATCTACAAGCGTATAAATCTTATTTACTTCAATCAGTAAATTCAAAGCGCTTTACAATTATTAAAAATTAGTCGTCCATTTCTCTTGCTGAAAATTATCGGATAACTTATGTTAAATAAAACGAGTTTAGCTCGACATGTTTCGGACTAATTCGTAGCCCTTCATCTAGGAGCTAAACTCGATTTATTTAACGTCCGTCCGATAATTTTAAACATGAGTGAGTCTCACGGTAGTATAATGCATAACGTCCATTTCTCTGTTTATTCGATTGTCAACTTCTGTTATATGGGGGTACATACACACACACATACATATACATGGGGGTATAAACCGTGACCAATTTCACAATTTCTTGCCTTTTTTTAGCATAATTTAGTTTCCTTATCTTAAGTAGTTGGCTTATCTGTTAATATTGTAGGCAAATAACGTGGCTATCACAAACTATATGAAATATAATATAATCATATAATTACGCCTATGTTCCCAGATGGGGTAGGCAGAGCACACGAAACGTGAAATAGACATAACGATGAGTGTGACTATTTCACGCTTTACAGCCACTTCTAGAATTATTTAAGGTTAAAAACAGATGGAAGAGGTAGCATAATAGTGACAGGTTGTTAGCCTGTCGCCTAATGAATACCTAAACCCATGTCCTTAGTGGCTTAGTGCTATTCTAAACCCGATACCACACGGGACCACGGGATATGAAATATAAATAATTTTGTAAAGAGGTATGGGCAAATATTCTGGCCACAGAATTTTTTATTTTATTTTTAATATTCTTATTTTTTTCAATAACTGTAATAATAGTAAATAATGATGTTCTCGCAACAGAGTTAGGCATTTCGTAATCTATACAAATATTACAATTACTAGTAATTAGGAATCATTGTCAATTCCAAATTACTGGAATTGATGACCAGATTACTTATGAAAACAGAAAACCGTTTTTCAATATACGCAATTTATACCGTTTAAAGTATTTTACATAAAAAAACAATTTTATTTCAGTGACGTTAATGAAATTGACACATTGAAAAGGTTTGGCATTTAATTGAAGTAGTCTAGTCTGTAGTAATTTTACTTAAGTATTTGATTACCCAAGATTTAAGATTACAGCAGCGGTTTATAATGCCGATTCCAAAGAAATGAATTACAAATGTAATCACAGGAGACTATTACAGTGATTTTGATGACCTAGGTAAGGAATTACTGAAGAATCACAATTACTTGAATGTAACCGTGTAATTAATTCCAATAGTAATTGATTACGCCTAATACTGTCCCACAATGCAAAAAATCATGGTCAATGTAAGGATTATAGCGACTTAAGGGGTTACCATTACAAAAAAAGTAGACTTGATAGTGAATATGTTGTCTATTAAATTAAGTGTATATTAAAATCAAATAAATTAATGCGATTCTAATTCTTCGACACAAAACCGTTAAAATAAAATTATTTTATGAATTTTTCAGGTAAGTTTCTTGAGTGATGTTTTTTTTTGACGTAAAGATTTTTTTAGGCTGGCAAGATTGGCATGAGGAGTGAGCGAGACAAACTGCTCCCTTCTTGCTGGCTCACCTGTCCTCAACTTGCCTCTATGTAGTATTTCCCAAGTGCGCAATCATGTTAAGGGCCGATAGGACCTTCTTACATCAATGGCACTGCTAAACAATAAAATGTGGCATCATTATTTTTGAAGTTGGCATTTGCTATAATAATTCATCAATGTCTTGACAAAAGTGTCCAACCAGTGTGTGTTGCCAGTTGCGTTTCACTATAAGCTTACCAACTTGAAAATACAAACTTCGATATCTCAAAAACTCCTAATCAGATTTCTTCAAAACTCATAACTAATAATACCGCTATAAAATCCTCTTTTACACAAAACAAACTACTTTCTACGTCGGCGCTTTCATTCTAAAGGTATTGCCACAAACAGATCAAACTCACACCCCTTTTACGCCGGGGCCTTTAAAAAAATAAACGCGCCTAAAAACGCTATAATAAATGAGTAATCCGTTAAGACGGCTAGGCGAGTTACCCGGGTACGGCGGATCCGCTAGGATTAAGTAAACCCATTTCTCCGTTTGATTTAGGTCCAGTTTTTACAGGGATTAGTTCGTTATGCCCCGATTTGTATCTGCGTATCATGTAATGACATTTTAACGTGGGCGGTTAAGGGGGTAACTTTTTACGTGGTGTTGTTATAATGCGATAAGTGGAGCAAGCACTGTTGGGAAATGTACGAGTAAGACAGAGACACAAGACAATAGCACAAATTAACGTTATACGCTTGGAAGCAAAAAAATGGGGTAGAATAGACAGTTACTTAACTAAAAAGACTATTTAGTCCGTCAGATAAATTACAAAAAAAATTGGTACAATTGGTTTTTTTTTGTAAGTACTTACATTATTTATTTTACTTGACTAACAAAAATAAGAGCATACAAGGCTAAGAAGTTTCGAGTGACGTTACTATATGGTACAATTGTGATGTCACAAGCCCCCACTCTAGAAGTTTAATGATCTATAACTTTGTCTATGTTTAATTATTTCACAAACCAAAAAACACGTGCCTCATATTTTTCCATTATCTAACTAACGGAGTAATTAGAATGATACATTTTTAACATAGTCGACATTCATATATTGTAGGCAAGGCAAAGCACACAAAACAATGGAAAAGATAAAAGAGGTGTAGTAACAGTCACAGGTTGCTAGCCTGTCGCCGAAAGCACTCCTAAATCTATTTCCTTAGTCGCCTCTTACGACATCCACGGAAGAAACGGAGAAGTGTTATTCTAAACCCGACACCACATGGTTTATGTCTATCAAAACATTTGTAAACAATTAAAATTATTATTTGTTGTTACCTAAGTTGCTGCTCTCTCAAAGGTGCCCGCGATCTTTTTTGGGATAAGTCCGCTTCTGTACTTTTATTTTTTGCGACTTATCTGAAGTCTTTTTATTTTAGTACAAAATAGAGTTTTTTACTTACTTTATTAACACATACATACATATTCTCACGCCTGAATTCTCAAGAGGGGTAGCCAGAGCACATCAATTCAAAAATCCAGTGCCACGTTTAGCAAATTCAGGGTAACCAGATGGTTAAACGTGATATTGCAGTGACAGGTTGCTAGCCCATCGCCCACAATACACTAACCCCTTTCCCAGAGTCGACTCTTACGACACCCACGGGAAGAAAGGGGGAGGTGCTATTCTAACCCGGCACCACACGGGGTGCCTATTAACTACCTATGTAAAAGAAAGCTGAAATGAATAAAGTAAAATATTCTTCCTAAAAACATAGTAACCAGTCCTAGAATTCTGACTGCCCCTTAAGCCCACCACTTAACCGTCAAATGGAAATGTCGTCGAGGTAATTTATCAAGAAATTGGTTGATTTATCAATATGGTGAAGAAATTGAATGATTTATCAATATGCCGGGTGATTGTTCAATTTCGTGGTCCGCCGGTCGCCCGTACTATGGAAATTCACTTCTTGGAAGTAACATTGTATTATAATAAGATAATAACTTAATAAGTAAAAACTTACATTATTTGTATTTTAACTTATCTTGGATAGTACTCTACTCTATCGGAATCAGGTGTAGAATAATATCTCTCCATTTCTTCCGTGGATGTAGTAAGAGGCGACTAAGAAAATTGGTTTAGGTATGCCTTAGGCGATAGGCTAGCAACCTGTCATTATTATACCGATTCTATCTAGGTATGTTTAAAGCTAAAATTATGCTAAAAGTGGTAACGACACGTGAAGTACTTAGTAGTTGTATTGTCTATGTAGCGTTTTGTGTGCTCTGCCTACCCCATTTGGGAATACAGGCGTGATGAGGTGCCGTGTTTAGAATAACACATGTCCATTTCTTCCGTGGATGTCGTAAGAGGCGACTGAGGAGAATAGCCTATGAAAAGTTGCTTTCACTATTTTAGCTCTTTTATCCAACTTAGTAAGTGCTTAAAAATTAGGCTAGTGTCTCTGGAGTGAGAAGTTCGTGGCTATATATGTGTAGCGTTTTGTGTGCCCTACCTAGCCTACTACATATATACTAACAATAGTTCAGATTACAACATATCAAAGAAAAAGCAGAAAAAAATGATTTTATTAATTTCATTCTTATAAGCGTGTTGCTGTTATCAAAGGCTGTTTTGTCCGGATCTGGAAGTCGCATTAATAAAACCATGACTGAATTCAAAAGAAAAACCCCTTGAGATACAAAATCAATCATAATCTATGTAACTTCCAATAGGAACATACTTAAAATCAATTTCAAACTTCTTTTGACGATTTCTCGAAAGTGCAATTTTAGCAAGTGTAAGTTTGATGTTTTTTTTTTAAGTATGAGACTTAGGGTGATGATTGTTTCTGTGTTAAATAGCTTATTTACCATAGATTTAGGAACTGTGCTTAACTCAATACCTGCCATAAGGACCCTTTAGCCATGGACGGTCACATAAATATAACGTAACTTTCTATTCAACATTAACTCTGTAGGTACCCTGTTTGGACCAACAATTTTCATAATATTTTAACCATCAATATTAGATATATACTTTATTTATGAAAATGACAGATCTTACTTCTTACTAATATTATAAACGTGAAAGTTTGTGAGTATGGATGGATGGATGGATGTATGGATGTATGGATGGATGGATGTATGGATGGATGTTTGTTACTCCTTCACGCAAAAACTACTGAATGGATTTTAATGACACTTTACAATAATGTAGCTTATACATCAGAATAACACATAGGCTACAAATTGTAATGATATTCTGTGAATTATCCAATATACGACGATAATTCTCAAGTAAGTCGGGTAAAATCTGCCATTTCCGAGCTTTGGCGTCCGCTGTCAAAACCGTTGAAGTGGCGCGCATGCGCGGTGCAGACGTCACGCGTGGCTGAGTGCGCGACCCGAACGCGGGCAGACGCGTGATATTTGTCAAATGCGATTCAAAATTATTTGTGTGATAATTTTAATGCCATAATATTAGTTCTATTCTACGCCACGCAATCCGAAATACTTATTCTGCGCAGACGAAGTCGCGGGTAACAGCTCGTTGTCTATAAATGTCTGACACGTAGTCTTACCAGACGGACCAAATATTTGATATATCCAAAGTGCTCTGTCCGAGAAAAACAGTATAAAAATGAGAAAAGTAATGTCCTTCGTTCGGCGGAAAAAGAGAAGTGATACTTATATTATTATGTCTACATTTTACGGCTATATGTATTACCTAATATTATGTATTTACCAGTATATCTTTGCTATAGGGAAAACGTAGTGAGATGAGGTAGTGAGTGACGAAGCAATTTAATGTCCTTAATGTGTGTGAAGTTCCCAATTACAGCTCTAATTTTCTTATACTCCGAGGAGGTATGTGCCCATCAGAGGTATAAGCTGAGTTATGACCTTACTATTAGCCAAATTAGCAGATTATTATTTTACTTGTTTGTTAGCAGATTTTTTTTAACTTTTTTGTTTGGATATTATTCATTTGATTTATTTTATTTTGAAAAGATAATTAAACGGAAACTAGGTTTGGGCATATTTTAGAGGACAGGCTAGCAACTTGTCACTATTAGGGCCTGCGCAGATGACAGATTATCCGCGAGTCGCGACGGACTTTTTAGTCTGTGAAAATAGAACCTATAGAATTATATACAGGATAGGTGAAAAACTTAGCTAATACACCTGTTGTATGTGTGAGTAACGTGTACGAATAGACATTCTGCTTTCAGAATTTGAAATATGTCGTATGGTTTGCATGCTCATTATTTGCTTATCTTTCAAGTTTGATTATTCATGTCCATTTATGATTAACATGACTGTCACAATACGGTATAAATAGTTCTCAATTTAAAGTCATTGTTTTCGGATTTTTTGTATCGTTCATTGTACCTAAACTGTACACAACTACATACAACAAGTGACTTAGGTACTGAAGTTTTTTACCTATAATGCACACGACGCGCAAAAAGTCCGGCGCACAATGCAAACAATCCATGCAGACTTTTTGGGCACCGCATACTCGATCGCACAAAAAGTCTGTCGTCTACGCTGCCCCTTATAGCTCTTTCATCATCTTAGAACCTATAGATTGTGCTAAAAGTGATGAAGCCTGGACTAGTTATTTTGTTTAGAGTTTCATGTGTTCTGCCTGCCGCGTTAGTCGTCATCACGCGATTCCTTGGAGTGTCGTGTTACGTTCGTATTCCCGGGACGCTCGCAGGAGCCCTGCCTCCGGGGAGCCCTAAAGTGCTGGGGACGTCTTTGTTGACGTGAAATGTACCTAAACAAGGAGTTTTTATACAAGACGCAAAAGAGCAGCAAAAGCAAAAGCTAGTTTAGAATAACGCTTCTAATTTTCTTCGCGGTTATGTCGTAAGAAGCTAAGGAAATAGATTAAGGTTAATTATATTTTGAGCAACCTGTGACTATTACCTTTACCTCGTTAATATACTAAGAATATTCCCAGTTTTGTCTAGTTGTTTGTCAGTGTTGCTATGTAACATTTCATTTGCTGACAGAAAAATCACTACTCTGGCAAAAACATCTAAGTAGACAAAGTTTTCTATAATCTAGATTTACATCAAAAATAATTTCCTGCTCGATATTCAACATCATTATTATTTTTATCTAACTATCCGAGATGCAAAAGAACTGAAGAACTTCATCACAATAAAAATAGTTAAACAATTCTATCATACGCCGCTTCATGTCGTTACTTTTCATTACGAAAAGATTCCCCTGTCCCTTTGTTCTCAGATACCACAACCTGTATAAAACTAAAACGCCTAGAAAAAGTTAGAAAGTAGGGTCGGTACATCCCTGATTATTTATTAGGAACATAGCGCTGTTATTAGGTACACAAAGGGAAAGTAGTGGAAACAACAATTCTGTCGGGATAAAAGAATAAAAACTATCCGCCGACAAAGCGCCTTGCTTGTTACCTAGGGATGGGACTGCGTCGAACTGTGAATGTAAGTTATCGATAAACAGACTGTCGAGTTTAACAGTTGTTTTATAATAATGACATGTAGTAGTATGTATGAGTTTTATTACTTTTCTTTGTGACTTTGACTGCGTAGATTCTTAAGCTATCCTCTAGAGACAATGTATTTTTCGGGATAAACGTAGCTTTGGGACTAGATTTCGGTATTTACTTGTGAATTGTGTTCGATAATTCAGCTGAAAAAATGTGAAAAGAACTTAAGTGAAAGACGAAGTAGGGGGCGTCCATAAATTACGTGAGGTGTTTTTTTCAATTTTCTGACCCTCCCTCCCCCCCTGGTGAGATATCGTGAGATTTT
>BHDV01007455.1:197247-213431 GCA_005406045.1 Adoxophyes honmai
AAACAGTTACACCGCGGTTTGTAGTATGCCCACATTCAATATTTTTTTGGGAATTTCCCGATGAAAAAAAAAAGAAAAAAAAGTGGTTTTTTTATTTCACCATTGTATTGTGCTAGTGATTCTGAGTATCAGGAATTAATTTCGTTACGGATTTCATTTTCACCCTGTAGATACATAGGTGCATCACGCCTATGTTCCTAAATGGGTTAGATAGAGCATAATTTTAAAAAGAAAAGCCAAATATACGTACACACATAGGTACATACAGTCAGGCCTATGTTCCCAAATGGGGTAGCCAGAGCACATGAAATGTGACATAGACAAAACCATGATTATGACATGACTATTTCACTGGATGTCGTAAGACTAAGGACATAGGTACATACATACATACATACATACATACATACATACATACATAACCGTCACGCCTTATTCCCTGCGGGGTAGGCGGAGACAACAGAGGACCATTCGCATCTATTCTAACATCTCTCGCTTCACTCACGTTCATCACTCTCGTCATACACGCTCGACGGTTTCGGGTACTCCTAATTTGGGCTTTGCATCGCCGATCTGGTCGACACTGGAAATAGGTTTCGGCATGCTTTAGGCGACAAGCTAGCAACCTGTCACTATTAGGTATACCTATTCCATCTGTTATTAAACCTTAAATTGTGCTAGAAGTGTCTTCGGGGCGTGAAATAAATAGCCACGCTTATGTCTATGTAGCTTTTCGTATGCTCCGTCTATCCCATTTAAGAAATCAGGCGTGATATTATGTGTGTAGGTTTAGGTAGTTAAAACAATGTAAACAATCTTGACGTGTCTTATTTAAACGTACACTTTTTAAATCGAAATCTTTACATTTTACAATTTAAGTATGAAAAAACATTTACTTTCATAATTTAATTGTATAGTGTAACGATTTTCATTTTTAGACTGTGTATTTCAACAAAAAGACATGTCAAGATTGTTTATATTGTTTTAACTACCTAAACCGATAAGGTATAGTAGAAGTATTACATACAGGGAGAAATTAAAACACGCTTGTAATTGAGTAATTTAATTTATATCTAAATCCAACAAGAATCGATCGATATTCGAAAACAAAGTATAGATAAGCAACAATTTTACATTTCGATACATTTCGATATTTGGTTAGTTTACATAACGTATTTTTTTATCTCTTAGAGAAAAAGTTTTTGGCAAAAAATTAACCTACATTTGTGATTCGTTAAATGCGGCACTGGGAATGTATAACTTAACTTATTTATTCTGTCTTTGTTCAAATTCACTCAATATTTCAATTATTTGTGCAGAAGGACACTTAGGGTCTTACAAACTAGGAAAAATATAAATAGCGTTGCCTGTCGCACTCTCAGACGACAGTTAACTTTAATTGATATTTAGCTCATTGTTTAATTTACTCTTAAAATAGACAAGTGACATAATTTTTTTTGGCTTAAATTTCTTGGAACACTAAACATTGCCTGACAGAAATCGCCTCAAAGACATAAGGCCTCTCTCTGTCTCTTTGTTTTTTATGTAATCAAAATAGTATTTTTTTATTATTTTTAGGAAAACTTTACTGAATCAGTAAGTTCCAAGAACTCAATAAATATAACAACCAAAATAAATAATTATACTTAAAATGTATGCGTACGTCTCGCTGAAAATTTTTACTCCTTGATTAATCTTTAGTCGAACGATTATTTCTCATAATTATAACATATTATACTGCAGTGTCTTGGAAAATATTTGATTGCCATAAAGAATAATAATAAGCAGGCAACTTATAGTATGTATCATAAACTGTATACTTAATAACGAAGTCAATTATGAAAAACAATCATTAGATTAAATTGTATAATTAAGATATTGTATAAACACATAAGCGAGCGAGACAGTGTGATGTTAAAGTTTTTTTTTTGGTGCGCTGCTCACACATACAATCAAAAGGCAAAGACATTAAATTCTTATACACCTACCTATTATTTTTAAATTCATTTTGACACAAATTCCAAGGATCTCAGTTTAATTTTTAACATTCCCAAAATTGGTAAAAGTACATCACAATTTTGGTCACATTAAAAATTAATCTGAGTGAATTCTATTTTGACACCAATTCCATCCCTTTCTTTCTAAACTAGTTGAAAAGAGATGCTATTGGTGGCGAAAGAAACGGCATTTGCTAGCCTAAAGTGTCAAAATTAAAGTATCAAAAAATAAATAAGCTCTAAATTGACTCGACATAGAACTAGGCAGCGAATAGAATAGGCATCTAAAACGTAGAACACTTTGAATGTTGACTTTAAAGTTGTTTAGGTGACTACCTGAAACAATAAAAAATACTTATAAAAACATAGGTAACTTTTCTTCTTTTTAATCTTATTTTTTAACATAGTGTACTCTTCTGAATATAGGCTACGGTGTGATTGTAGCGATCAAAGTGTGATTTTAGTGATCAAAAGTGTGATTTTAGCGTTCAAAGTGTGATTTCAGCGTTTACAAGTGTGATTTTGGTGATCAAAATGAGATTTTAGTGACAAAAATCTGATCGTAGTGATCAAAAGTGTGATTTTAGTGATCAACAGTGTGATTTTAGTGATTAAATATGTGATTTCAGCGATCAAATCATGATTTTAGCGATCAAACGTGTGATTTTAGCGATCATAGTCTGATTTAAGCTACCTTTTACTTGTCCTTCTCGTCCTTAACCTCCGTGATTTTCGGCTGGGGGTTATTCTTGTAGATGTAGTAGGAGAACGAGCTGGCGTTCCCCAGCCACGCTAGGTAGGGCAGCATGAGCGCCGATATGGGAGTCAGGGTTTAATTAAGTAGCGTTTCGTGTGCTCTGCCTACCGCCATGTGTAAAGGGGTGGTATTTTTGTATGTGTGTATTCAAGTATAAAATCTGACCACCCTGGGTTATGGGGAACAGTAAGATTTAGCGATCAAAGTGTGATTTTAGTGATCCAAGTGTGACTTTTAGTGATCAAAAGTGTGACTTTAGCGATCAAAATGTGATTTTATTGATCAGCGTGTGATTCTAGCTATCAAAAGTGTGATTTTAGCTATCAAAAATGTGATTTTAGCGATCAAAAGTGTGATTTTAGTGATCAAAATGTGATTTTAGCGATCAAATTATGATTTTAGCGATCAAAAGGTGGTTTTAGAACGTTTATTTTACCTTTTACTTGTCCTTCTCGTCCTTAACCTCCGTGATTTTCGGCTGGGGGTTATTCTTGTAGATGTAGTAGGAGAGCGAGCTAGCGTATCCCAGCCACGCTAGGTAGGGCAGCATGAGCGCTGCCGCTGGCTTGTCCACATGCACGAAGGATATCGTGGTGGCCGTCGCCACTCCCGAGAGGGCCACGATCTCTATGAAGGCCTGGGGGGAGGGGGTCAGTGTTAGCTGGTTCACTGGTGACATGTATCGTAACCTAACCGATTCGACCAAAGTAAAATGAAACTTAGTTTGGGAGTAAATCTAGTAAATTATTATTATATTATTATTATCACGCCTGTATTTCCAAATGGGGTAGGCAGAGCACACGTAACGTTACATGGGCAAAATCATGACTATTTGCCGTTTCGTAGGCACTTCTAGCGTATATTTATGTTTACGCGGGACTTAATCACGGTATTTTTTAATTACCTCTCGACGTTTCAGAGTCAACTCGTGACCACGGTCGCTGTAACGCGGCCGAAACGTCGAGAGGTAATTAAAAAATACCGTGATTAAGTCCCGCGTAAACATAAATATGTGTGAGAATCACGAAAGTTTAAAACTTCTAGCGTAATATTTAGGTTTTAACCCATTCTTGGTCACTGTGCCAATTTGGGAACACTTAAAATTAAGGGAAAAATTTAAATTGTTGACGCTAAATGTAATATGATTGGGTACAGTTTTATAATAATAAATAAATCTCCACCTTGTCGACAATAACGTCGCTCCAAACTCTACCGAAAAGGTGAGAAAACTCGCAAAAATGCCTAAAAAAAAAAATTTTTTTTTTCTCATTTCCTAATTCCTTTTATCCTCTTTAATTATAAAATCAACAAATTTTTGATGAATCTCTGCTAGTTTCATTTTGACCATTAATGGGTTAAATAATGAGGTGTAATAGTGACAGGTTCCTGTGCTAGTTGGCTTATTCCATGAGTAAATTATACATTTTTGGAATACAGGCGTAATATATGAGTTTTTGATAGATATTGACATAAGTTTTTAACAGGTAAGATTTAACTTAAATAGGTACAAGTTTGAATTAATAACATATTAGCGAATACATGTATAGTAATGCAAATACATAGTAGGCAGAATACTCGAAACGTGACATAGACGAAACCAAGATTATTACTATTTCACGCTTCGCAGCTACTTCTAGTATAATTTGAGGTTTGAAAACAGAATTAGCCATAATATAGCTAAGTAATATAAATTAGCCATAATATAGCTAAGTAATATAAATTAGCCATAATATAGCTAATTAATATAAATTAGCCAAACTACAGTTAAGTAACATTAGTATTAAAGATATACGAACCAGTTTGAAGTCCTTAAGGCCGAAGAAGATCGGTGTCCACGCCCAGTTCATCAGCAACTGGGTTCCGTACAGCGACAGCGGCACCACCGCGCGCTCTGGAAACGAACAAACGGGTTTAATTTAAAGAGAGCATATATTTGGGTGTCCGTGTGATATCCGGTTTAGAATCTCTCCATTTCTTCTGTGGGAGTAAAAGGAGACTTAGGGTCAATTCACACCGAGACGAGACGCGACGAGACGCGGCGCGACGATGCATGAAGCGGCCAGTGGTTTCGCGATGCGCAGCGCGGCGCCGTGCTACGTCTCGACGCGTAGCGCGACGTACCTGAATGCTCATAAAGAAATGTAAACTTTATCGCGTAGCGAATAAAGTATATTTCGAGTTGGTAGCGCTAAGCGCGCAGCACCGCTCCCGCACACCGCGCGGCGCTGCGCTACGTCTCGAGGCGCAGCACTACGCCGCGCTACGTATTCTGAATACTGACAATGAAATATGAACCTAATCTTGTAACAAATCCCTTAAGGGATATGTTCGCCTTTGTACTTGTTTTGTTCTGTACTTGTTAATTTGTCATGTTTATTTTGTACAATAAAGAGTTACATACATACATACATACAAATAAAGTATATTTTCAGTTGTTCTATTAAACATTTTCGTCCAGCGCCGCGTCGCGTCTCGTCTCGGTGTGAATTGACCCTAAGGGTGAGGCCGAACGAGCGTAATTTTATGAGTCGTGAGCAGCAGAATTTCGGCCGCAAAAATTCTGCATTCGGCTTCATAAAAATGCAGTCGATGCCACATGACGACGCAAAATGAGTTGTAAATTTAGTTGAACGTAAAATATTTTTTATTATTATTATTATCTTAGCCTGGGTCGGTATCCCACTGCTGGGCAAAGGCCTCCCCCCATGTCCTCCATTCCTCCCGATCTAGAGCGGTCTGGGGCCAGTCGCCGAGAAATACGTCCAGGTCGTCCCGCCATCTCCGTCTGGGCCTGCCCCGTCGTCGCCATCCATCAGTCCACATCCATTCGGCTGACGTGACCTGCCCAGTCCCACTTCAACCTGGCCGTCTTTGCACCGACATCGACAATGCCTGTTTTAGAACGCAGCACGGTGTTCCGGTTCCGGTCAATCCTTCAAACGTAAATTAAGTGACCGAAAATACGCGACTCAAAACTCACAAAATTACGCTCGTTTGGCTTCACCCTAAGGAAATAGGTTAAGGTATATTTTAGGAGGCGGGTAACAACCTGTCGCTGACAATGATTTTGAATCACGGGCGTTGAATATGAACGCTCGGGTCACGCCATAAGTTTAAATTTCGCATGCAAACAGATCACGATTGAAAGAGACAGCAATTGTTTATGCCTAAACATGACCATTGTTTATGTGTGGACCTTTATACGTAATACTATTCTATTACCTATTCTTTAGTAATGATACCTTATCTTAACTTCATTTCAAATGTAATAAAAGGAGTGTTACTGTTTCAACATAGTCATAAAAATGCACTTACAAGTGCTAGACATATAACAAGACATATCAGCACTTAGCCGTCGACATTTTAAGTCTAAAGGTATTATGATAAGGATAAGACTTGTAGCACGATAAAGAAATGTATTATTGGTCTAAGATCCGGTAAAAAATATACATACATCATGCCTGTAATCTCAAATGGGGTAGGCAGAGCACACAAAACACTACATAGACGAAACCATGACTATTTGACTCAGGATGACTTCGGCCACAGTTCCATATTGTCACCTTCTTAAGTCGTTCTCATTCGCATATGGTCTACTGTTCCGATTCGCCAGCATTACTATATCGTCACTTCCCTATCTCGTCCGCTTTCTTACGTGGGCCACTGTACCAACTCGTTTACATTCGTAATTAGACTACAGTGCCAATTCGTCAACATTCCTAATTAGTCTACAGTGTCAACTCGTCAACATAACTATTTAGACCACAGTGCCGACTCGTCAACAATGACTATTTAGACCACAGTGCCAACTGGTCAACATTCCTATTTAGACCACAGTGCTAACTCATCAACTATGCATAATAGCAAACATATTATTGAACATCCACACTCGAGTACAAACATTTGTGTTCAATGCGGACGAGTTGGCACTGAGGTCGATATAGGAATGCGGACGAGCTGGCACTGGTGATGCTGACCAAGTAGCACTGAGGTCGACATCAGAAAGAGGACGAGTTAGCACTTTGGTCGAAATAGGAATGTAGACAAAAAGAGATATTGGCGATATCAGAAAGTGGACGAGTTGGCACTGTGGTCAAAATAGGAATGTAATCAAAATGGGGTATTGACGACATCAAAAAGTGGACGAGTTATGAAGGTGACGATTTAGGAATTGTAGGCTGACGACATGGCACTGTGGACGACTTAAGAAGGTGACGAAATGGAACTGTGGCCGAAGTCATCCTGAGCCGATTATTTTACGTTCTGTGGCCACTTCTAGAATGCCTTTTAGGTTTTAAGTTGGCAGGTAAGTTAGTGACAGGTTGCTAGCCTGTAGAAAATATATTACATAGTAATATGCCCGCAAAAGTTGTTAAAATATAATAGGTAAGACTGATTGCGCGAAAAGGGTAAAGAATAACACTTCTCCATTTCTTCCATGGATGTCGTAAAAGGCGAAGGAATAGGTTAAGGTATATTTTAGGCAAAAAAGCTAGCAACCTGTCACTATTATACCTGCCAATTCAAAACTAAAAAAATATGCTAGAAGTGGCCACGAAACGTGAAATAGTCATGGTTTTGTCTATGGAGCGTTTCGTGTGTTCTGCCTACCCCATTTGGGAATACAGGCGTGATGTATATAAAGCCATAGGCATTCAGAATTACCTGTGAATCCATCACACTCCTCCAGCACCCTATACGAAGCGTAGCCCATAGAACTATACAGGATAGTCCAGGCCGGCCCGAAGACCCACTTGGGGGGGTTCCACCAGGGCTTCTTCAGCTCATCGTACCAAGCCTTGCCCTGCTCCGTCCGTATCTGGCCAGCGAAGTAGACCCCGTTGATCCAGCCCCCAACGTTGGGCAGGACGATGGAACCGAGTGCGGGCCAGTTTGCCATTATTAGTTCGCTGGAGATTGAAAGGGTATATGATTAGTGTCAGGGGTATGCAGAGTTAACGAAATATTGTGATCGCCCGAAGGTTAACTGACAGAGATCCCCTCGGGGATAAGTTCGCCTTTGCACATAAGGCTGTTATCCTGTACTTGTTTTATGTGCAATAAAGAGTCATACAATACAATACAATACAATGAATACAACATCAAGGAATATTCCCAGGAATACAGTCAAAGTATAAAACTCATAGTAAAAAAACTCTCAATTGTACAAGAAAAATACAGATAGGTCGCAAATAAAAAGTACAAAGGCGGACTTACTCCACAAGGGTTCTCTCCCAGTCAACCTTTGAGGAGTAGAGAGGAACAGTAATTAATTTAGGGATCAAGAAATGAATAATTTGATTACCTATTTATGTCTAAGGGGTTATACTTATACTGGTATGGTTATACTGATTTATGCTAAAAAATATTTATTATACACCTAAAAAAACTAGTAATACTCATGAAGGCAATGAATCACCATACTACATAGCATACTGTGTTTTAGACATCTATTAACCTTGGATATTGACCCACTGTGTAGCAAAGAGAACTTTGTACCTAATTCACATTAAAATCAATAATAAAAAATACATCTGCAATTCTAAACGGAGAAGGCAGTGGACACAAAATGTTATATGGACGAATAAATAATTCTTGTCAAATTTTAATGTATAATATACACTTAAAAGAGGTGTAGACAATTATTATTTTGTTTAATTCTGATATTCTCAAACTTGTCTTACTAACATAGCCTATAAGGATAATTGTAACTAACTAACAATTCTACAGACCACTGCTTGTAATGAGTTTGTAATGGTGTCCGAAATAAACTATTTTTCTTCAAACACACAAAAGATTGCATGGGCAAAACCATCAGTAATCATAATGGTTTAAAGTTAGATAACACAAGTATCATAGCAACATTTATTATATATAACATACCTTTACCTATTTCCTTAGTCCACAAAAGAGGTCTATAAATGTAGGTACATGATAATGAATTGATGTCATTTACACTAAAAATGATAGTCATTGTTTGATATTAAACTAATCTGACTAGAATATTCTTAACCTGCCTATATTAAGGTACAAAAGTGGTTTAAGGAAAAAAGTAATAGGTATGCACTTGAGGTGAACTAATTAATAAACTTGTGCCATACAACAAATATATTTTTAATTTACCTGGCATCTTCAAAACGATCCATTTTTGCAATATTAGTTATGTAACTCCACTAATCAACTTGTTTACACGAACACCAAACACCTACTGGCCATGATAAGTCATTACTAAGCAGCAATTGGCTCTGTGTGATGACTTAACATAATCATACATACTTATTATTTTTGCTTGGTTTGTCTATTTTGAGCTTAAACTTGAATTTTTTTTTATTGCTATTTTCTGTTCATTTACTGAAGCACAAATTTATAAAGATATACTGCCAGTGTGTTCAGGTAATGACAATTCAGCCTCCATTTTAGATTTAAAACAATAGTTGGAGAAGTCGGGAAATTCTCTTAAAATTCGAATAACTACCAAATCAAACAGTAAAAATTGAAGTGAATTGCAGTCTGTATTATTTCCAGAGACATAAAGTATGGTCCATTTTTTAATGGTCTGTGAAATGATAAATTAAATTTAGTATGTACTGATTTTTGTAATTGAGGTAGCCCATGAAATAATCGAATAAACATTGAAATTAGGTTGATTACTACAGTCTACCTTTATTACATATAATAAAATGTGGTGTGGTGGTTTGTGAATTTCACATTCGTATTTGTCAAAATAGCATCTGAGAATGAAGATTAAACCATACGAAGATTTAATTTAAAAAAAGTGCCCTGGATAAGTTTTTTTTCTGCAACATAGGTGTGTGTTTGAAATGAAAACTATTATACTACTACTACTAAAGATGTGTCCTAAGGTACAGCACGCGTGCGTAGTAATATCCATTATACTTTAAAATGACTAGTGTTCAAGGAACTACTTTCGAGTTTACATACAGACACTTACTATCAATAATTTACATACATAATACGGCATAACAGATTATCAATACACCGTACGCCATTGACCCCTCGTACAATTCTAATTAGAGATAACGGTACCTACTGACTCCGATAAGATTAGGATTCAATTAATTACTTACCAGTGCTTCCACGGGATTCCTCAAAACTAGCAGTGATTTTAACGAAAGGCAAAACTTATCACTTACATCTAACTTACGTAAGTTATGTTAAATTATGAGCAATGTTTATCTTACTAAAAATAGATTGCCGGTTTCTAGAAGCTTTCAAAAAGTAGTAATTGTAATTATTATTCTAAAAAAACAAGTAAATTACATACCTGCTAGTTCTATGAGATCGGCTGACTCTGTGAAATCTTGTGATGAAAACAATCACGAGAAAGTCGAAATAAAAAGAAAACTACCTGGCCCGGTGGAAATCCAATGATTAATAATGCAACATTATCAAATATCCCCTTGAGGTGGGAGATGACTATGCGGGAAGTTACTTTTTAATTTAGTAGGGTAAACTTAAAAGTCAGATGTCACGACCGTTCCGTTTCATGCAGTTTCATCTTAAAATCTGGTAAAATCTAAAAACACGAACGAAGAACACTCTTGACTTATAAATTCAAAGTCGAAAACTCTTTCTACTGTACTGACCTAGCGCCACCTATCGTCGAGTAGTAGAACTTCAACTATCATAGTGGTATCCTGTATCCCGCAAACGGAGTTTCAACGAACATTTGCATAAATGCAACTTCCAATCTCCTCTCTGTGGACTTGGGTCCCCTATTGGAGTTTTTCCGCACACTACTGAATCGTAACTCTCAAAAGGATGTACCGATTCGAAAGAAACCCAATCAATACCTAGCTTATTAAATTATGAACATTATGAATTATGAACATCACGTCTTTATTCCCACACCGGGTAGGCAGAGCACACGAAACGTTACATAGTCAAAACCATGACTTTTCTTTTTCACGCTACGTAGCCATTTTCCCTTAATTTTTGGGTTTAAACAAAAATTAAGGTTATTAAAAGTAAATAATGACCGGTTAGCCATCTCTAACGACATCTACGGAAGAAGTTAATGAAATTATGATGTTGAGCTGGGTTTATTTTATTAGCTGTTTATGATAAGGTTTTTTTTTCAATATACCTATGTGCAATTAGTTATGAATTAAATCACTCTAAAAACGTTTCATATTACATAAACAAGTAATGTTGTCTCATGACTAATTACAACGGTACTTTATTAAACTATAACATAAAATAATACAAGGATAACAAAAACATTTTCTAATAGCTATGCCTATGGTAAGCCACCACCCTACACTTGAATTTTCTGACGCTGTTATCCTGCACGTAATGACGATGTTGGAAACCTACATAGGTAAATCCAAACACAATTGTCTCCGCGCTGAATCACAGCGGGAAAATTTCATTGTTACATTTAAAACAAAGGAAATGTTTGTGTTTCAGTCGTGTCAGAGCTAACATCCACCTATTATTAAAAGGATAAAGATTCACCTGTACGAGTTAGAATTAATGATTGATTTTCTTTTTTTACTCAAGAAAAATGATTGAAAATACTAAGGTGTAAAATTTTACGTATAACGGAATAACGTGTGACATTTCAAACCATTCATTTCATAATTTGATTTGATAAACATTCACATGATACAAGATACAAGTTTCAATTCATAAGTCACTGACTTGATAAGTGATAAAAGCGATGAAAGTGATAAAAGTGACAAAAATTGTTTGTTTTGTTTTTTTCATTTTGTGCCTTCACTAATCCAACTGTACTGTCTGCCACAAAGTTACGAAGAAGTTTCGACTCTACAAGATTTTTTTGGTGAGTTGGAATTATAACAGAATAAGGTAACTAAAAGTCTTAAAATAATCCTCAGAAAAACCTAGAAAATCTTTATAAATATTACATATTATTTAATTCTGAGTGTTAATTAGATACAGTTAATTAAATGGACACCTAAGTTTTTCAATCATGCCTCACTCCCTTTTAGAAGTTTATAATTTCCTAGAAAATTTAGGAAATTATGAATTTTGTACAATCAAGGATCTAATGTGTGCTATATCTTCAGACCTTCCCTGTATGAGTAAACCGAGGAAGATTTCTATACTCTGTAAGCAGATAAGTAGGTACTACAATAATTATTTAATAATGTTTCAGATACGGCCAAAATGCTAAACCTTTCGATACTTGGGTCTATACTTCTGCCCAACATTGGGGGTTGGGCCAGTACCCTAACCATGGCTGGCCAAGTCCGGAATAAGGATGGCACAGCCTGGTACCAGAGCATCAAGAAACCCTCTTGGAACCCCCCGAATTGGGCTTTTGGGCCCGCTTGGACTGCACTCTACAGCGGGATGGGGTATGCAAGCTACATGGTGTATAGAGACTGCGGGGGAATCACTGGTAAGGACTACTGGCAAGTAATATGTACAAAAGTTTTAAAGTTTTTGTTTTTCTACAAAGTTAAACGTTCTTTCAGACAAAGCTGTGGTTCCGTTGGCTCTGTATGGAAGCCAGCTCATTTTCAATTGGACCTGGACTCCAGTGTTCTTCAGAATGCATTTAGTTAGTTTGGTAAGTCAAATATTCATATTTCTAACATATGTATTAGAAAGAGTCTACCAGCTAATACTTACTGCCCCTGACTAAAATGTCTAGCTTTGTTTGGAGCTTTTATTTATGTTATAACAAGGCTATTCAACCGCTGGCCCGCGGGGCACATTGTGTTCCGCAAAAAAATTAAGTGGTGATGGTGATGATGATGATGAACTTAACTAAGTTTTTATTTTGCCTGTCCTGTTCATATGCTCACTCCATTAGGGAACAAGCATGATTGTATGTATGTATGTATTTTTCCAGGCCTTTCTCCACATGTTAGTCCTAGACGCAGCGGCAGCGGCCTGCGCTGTGAGCTTCTACGAGGTTAACCCGAAGACCGCTTACTTCATGCTGCCCTACCTTGGCTGGCTGAGTTTTGCGACCTGTCTCAACTACACCATCTGGCAGTTGAATAAGAAAAGTGACAGTGACAAGGAATAAAAAACATTGTGCACATTTGTTTAATGCCCTATATTCAATTTATTCTCAGTTTGTACCTATGAGAGATGGGAGGTGGCGAAATTATTTATGTTACTGAAATAAGGTAACTGTACCAATGCTCGACACAGACCCAATACACGGCATTTGCAACCTTATGTCATAAGTAAGACAGGTGACAGATGGGTGTCGTCTTCTGGGCGATAAGGCGTCGAACATTGGTACATTTACTTTAGTGTCTTTCAAATATTGAGAATGGCTATTCAACATGTAGAAAGTTTTGTTTAAGTTTAAATTTTTTGTTAAGGTTCTGTTAGACATTACACTTAGTCACTTCACAGTTATTCTATGATATGATAGGTAAGGTAGGTAAGTTATATTGTTACCATAGTGCGTTTGTTTAGGTGACATGTCGAAATAAACTCGATTTAAGACAAGTTATCTGTATTTTTCATTATGATTATTATTTATGATCAATAATTATTACATACATACATACATACATATACTCACGCCTGTATTCCCAAGAGGGGTAGGCAGAGCACGTGAATTCGAAAATCCAGTGCCACGTTTAGCAATTTCAGGGTAACCAGATGGTCAAACGTGATATTGCAGTGACAGGTTGCTAGCCCATCGCCCACAATACACTAACCCTTTCCCAGAGTCGACTCTTACGACACCCACGGGAAGAAAGGGGGAGGTGCTATTCTAACCCGGCACCACACGGGGTTAATACATATAATAATAATAAGCCTTTATTGCTGTAATTTAAACATGCGTAACAACAATAATGGTAATTTACAAATTATGCTATCTTGGAAGCATCTAAATATATATTTATTTTTGGTAAATTACATCGGCAACCGGTTTTTCTTCTACAGCTTGTCCTTCGACAAAGGCCTCCTCTAAAGCTTTCCACTTCGTTCTATCCTTTGCAATGCGTGTCCATTCTGGACCAGCTATCTTTTTTATATCGTCTTCCCAACGTTTACTTTGTCTACCCTTGCTCCTTTTACTATCTCGCGGGTACCACTCTGTCACTGCTCTCGTCCACTTCTCTTTTCCTTCCCTTAGCATGTGCCCTGTCCATCTCCACTTTAAGGATTTATAGATGGTGTATATGTTTTTAAATTTAGTTTTGCTTTTTATATTTTTTAATTTCACTTTGTCTCTTCTGTTAACTCCAATTGCACTTCTTTCAATACTGTTTTGACAGTCAAAACAGTATTGAAAGAAGGTTAATACATAATACACAATAATTATTATTTGTATTAATTACATAAACAAACGCATTATACAATTATTTTAAGATAAACAAAGTGTTAAATAGAAACATTATTTTATTTACTATTTTAACACAAATATACGAGGTTAATTTTATTATTTCCCGCGTTTCAATTTGTTTAACTCCCCTTGCTGTATCGACGCGTCCTTGTAAATCTCTTTCACCTTCTCTTTTCTCACGTTGTCGCTAGAAAAAAAAATGGTAAAAAAAGTTGAAGTAACATAATATCATAAAACTTACATCACGCCTGTATACCCAAATGGGGCAGGCAGAGTACACGGAAGGCTACATAGTTAAAGGACCATGACTAATTCACGCTTTATAGCCACTTCTTGCGTTTGTTTTAGGTTTAAATTTGGATTTAATAATTGGGTGGTATAATGGTGGGTGACAGATTGCTAGCCAGCGCCTAAAATATACCTTAAACAATTTCCTTAGTCGCCTTTTAAGACATCCCCAGAAGAAATGGAGAGATGTTAATATATAAACTGAGCGTCTAGCTGTTACCGGTTTGTTACAACCAAATATCATAATACAATGTTCTCAATACACCGCAATGTCAAAACAGACAAGTTTCATAATGCCTAAAATTCGAAATAACTTAAGCCTAATTCTTAATATGCACAATTCCTGGTATCCCTTTAAGTCTAATTGACTTTTTCTTGTGTTTACTAATTTCCAAATCAACCTAATCTCAAAATTACTAAAAAAAAAACAAAACTGTCGCAAGATTTAAATGTCAAATTCTCGATATGGAAAGTTTTCATTGACAGGTAAGACAGTATAAATTTAATTATCATCTTACGGGTTTCAGTTTGAAGGTTGAGTTTACGTCGGGTTGATACGTTTGTTAAGGCCTTTAGATAAAATTTTAGGCATTATGAGAAAGTGTGTTTTTGAATTTGGGATGTAATGAAACTAATGCAATTTAACTTTCAGTCGAAATACCAACTATACGTTTTGGATATCGGGTGTAATGTGTAAACGTCAATATAACAGTCATTTTGTTTGAATGAAACTTAACGTTTTTGAGATTTTAGTCATTTTCGAACTAAAACAAATTGAGATAAAGTCGAAATAGGTTATAGGGTATTATGATATTTGGTTGCAAAGAACCGGTAACGTCTAGCTAGTGAAGTCAGCAAGATTCAGTCGTTTTCGTCGTATTATCGTATGGAACGTGTGTCGACCGCGGCAGTTGTGCAAACGTGCCGCTTGGAGGCGCTGTCTCAGTTACCATACAATTCTTCGCGTTATTACGCAAACGAAATCGACCGATTCTTGACAAACTTCATTACAGTAGAATTTAGTGACTAGGCGCTCTGATGCGTATTTAGCGTAACGCAGACGAGAGTTTTGATAGTAATAATGACATTTGGGGTCAACTTTAAAGATACGAACCTCTTGATCTTGTCGCGTATCTTAACCGAGGCTATGTAAGCCTTGTCGCGCCGTATCTCGCGCAGCGCGCCCTTCATCTCGCGCTTGTACTTGTGCTGCAACCGCTGCCGGTCGGCCGTCTCGCGGGAGAGCTTGGAACTCTTGCTGCCGGTGAAGCTGAAAAAAAAAAATATCGTCTTGTAGCTGGTTATCAATTTACCCTCCTCAAGAATGTTTTTAAGCGATCTTATAGCTGGTTACCAACTTATCTACACTAATATTATAAAGAGGTAAACTTTGTTTGTTTCTTTGTTTGGTTGTAATGAATAGGCTCAGTAACTACTGGACCGTTTTTAAAAAAAATTGCACCATTCGAAAGCCACATTATCTACGAGTAACATAGGCAAAATTTTAATTTGAAAAAAAAAAAGGATTCTGTTAAATATTTGGGTTTAGATATCTACATCTACACTAATATTATGAAGAGGAAAACTTTGTTTGTAATGAATAGGCTCAGAAACCTACGACCCCAAAATCCGAAATTGACGCGAACGAAGTCGCGGGCGGAAAGCTAGTCGTCTATAAGAATAAAATTCAGAAATTTATTTGTGTAAGTATGTGGTTTGTAAATGGTTCTTTTACAAGTAATTTTAGGGTTTCAATCAGGGATCGTTACCGGTATTCTGAATACCGGTTTTAAATACGGTATAACCGGTTATAATGCAATTCGGTATCAAATATCAC
>BHDV01007455.1:221412-237971 GCA_005406045.1 Adoxophyes honmai
TCTGTGTAGTCTGTGCTGTTCATTAACTAATATTATTTGTTTTAGGTCTCCTGTCTGATCCTACCCAAATATCAAAATTTTTAACGGAACATTCTTCTCACGTGTGTTATGTCTTTACTTCGACATTGGCAAAATACTCCTTGCCCAATCTAGCAAGGGTGAAAGCCATTAAAAAAAAAAACTGCCATTCTAAACCTACATGAAACTGTTGGTACTCACAGTGCCTCGCTTCTCGAACCGCAGTTCCCTCATCATCTTGTCGTAGTCCTGGCTGTTCTGCTCGGCCTTGCCCAGGAGTTTGTCTATCACGGACTCCTCCTCCATGCGCGCTCTGAAACAGAACAGTTCAGGAACCAGTCAAGACTTAGTCAGAGCCGTCAGAGGTTTGCGTAAAGAATATAACAGAAATGCTGAGATGCACTGAAATGAAAGGTTAGGTGCCTTAAAAACCCTTGAAATTGAAATCATATCATATGGCGGGACAAAACTACAGTGATGTGAGCCTCACAGATAGTAAATTAAAACGAATTGTAGCTCAAACTGTTTAGGGTCAATTTGTGAGCCATTGTCACAGTGGCCGTGGATATACGCGCACTGCGGGCCACACTAACAACATCTGTCTCTAAAGGCATGTTCACACCAACCACAAACGCACAGATGATGATGAGCTATGAAATTATTATAAGTTATCATTATAACTGAAATAAGAGATAAACTCAAGTCTTCATATCGAAATTAGCTCTCACGTTTCAGTACAATTCATAGCTCATCATCATCTGTGCATTTGTGGTTGGTGTGAACATGCCTTTAGAGGCAGATATTGTTAGTGTGGGCCGCAGTGCGCGTATATCCACAGCCACTGTGATGATGGGTCATAAATTAGGCTTAAACAGTACCTTTTAAACACAACAGGCTGCAAGTCCTTCCATTCACTATCCAGCTTCTCCGTCAGATCTAGGGTCTGCTCTTTCTCCTTCTGCTTCTCTGCTTTTCTCTTCTTGCTCTCTGCTATGAGCTGCTCTATCAAATCTTTGTGAGATTTCGCTCCATCTTTATCAGATTTAGAGAGCACTCCACCACCGAAATGACCCTCAGACACAAAATCATCTGTAAAAATAATAATGTGTAATAAAGTGGTTTTAAAGAAATTTATAATGATTGTGGTCAAAAATTCTGATAATGATATGAATATATTTTATTTCACTTTTTGGGAGTTTCTTTGTAACTGAGTAAAGACATGTTACGATTTAAAGTTGAATATTTACCATCTAGTCCTTTGAAGGCTGCCTCGTCTTCTTCATCAGACCGAGGATCATCAAACTTTTCTATTTGTTCTAGAGTTTGTCCTCTGAAAGAAAATTCATCAACTTTTTACAAAAATAGATCATTGTACTGAAACTATTTATAATAAAAAAGGAGTTAGAGAAGTCTGTTCACGTATATCAGTGTTTTGCATACTAATGGTCTTGATCATGAAACATTAATCTTAAAAGCTCTCAAATGGGTTTGTGAGAGCTTTCAGGAAAAAAAAAGTAGAGCTAAAAAATCAATTAGTATTGTTGTCCTAATTATACATTTTGTAATCCTAAATCAAAATACTAGAAAGTAGAGATGCGCCGAGTAACACTTTTGCCGAGTAACACTTTTGCCGAGTAACGAGTACCGAGTTTTACTCGGTTCAATTTTTTTTTAACCGAGTACTCGGCCGAGTAACTCGGTTCAATCAAATTCGTATTTCGCGCGTAAACAAGTACAAACTGGTTTGCGCCGGTCAAGACGTCGGCTCGCGTTGATACACCCCTCACCCCGCCATAGCCAAACAGTATTGAAATAGGTACTATGAAACTGGTGCCATAAAAAATTAAATGACCAAATTTACCCTGGGAATTGGGTAGATGACTAAAAAAAACTATTTAGCCCGTCAGATAGATCACCAAAAAATACTGTACACATATGTTTTCTTTTATTTGACACACGAAAAATGACGATAATACAGAGCCAAAAAGTTTCGCGTGATGTCACGTTTGAGTACAGTTTTTACTCAAACGTGACGTCACGAGCCCCCGCTCAGGAAGTTTGATGATCTGTACCTTTGTCGATTTGATAAACTAAAAAAGAAGTGTCTCATTTTTTTTCCATATGTAATCTAACTTACGGACTAATTAGAATGATATATTTTTAACCCTGTCATCATCCCTATTGTCGGAAAATGAAAAGGAAATCTGACTTTGTGGCTCACCATTTTATTACGGCATCAGTTTCATACTATTTTAATACTGCTTCCAATACATTATTTCACAACGCCGTACAAAAAAACATGCCAATATTGACAAGAGGAAATAATCGAGGGTTGTACTTTTGAATTCTCACCTGCATTCAGTTGGACAGCTTACAAGTGCAGTCATAGTGCTGAATCTTATTATTTTATGCCATTATATTGTTCTATGCTAGAGACTGATAGGTACTTAAAAGATTGTAAACAATCTTGACATGTCTTTTTATTGAAATACACAGTCTAAAAATGAAAATCAATACAATATACAATTCAATTATGAAAGTAAATGATTTTTTCATACCTAAATTGTAAAATGTAAAGATTTTGATTTTTAAGTGTATGTTTCAATAAAAAGACACGTAAAGATTGTTTACCATCTTTTAAGTACCTATCGGTCTCTAGTATAGCTAGGTCTCCTGGTGGTTCAGTTGACCCAAATTTTTCAACATGGGCCAGTAGTCTAATACCTACTCGTTACTCGTTATCAAAATAACCGAGTACCGAGCCGAGTACGAGTATCAAAAAACCCGCCGAGTACGCCGAGTACAGAGTATCAAACGAGTACTCGGCCCATCTCTACTAGAAAGTAAAGGAAACATGAGATTTAACCCCTCGTATGCTTAGGAGCAGATCTGCTCCATATAAATTCATAAAAAAACATGAATGTGCCACATACGAGAGGTTAAACTGACTTCAAAACATGAGAGATTCTCAATGCGACTGTTTTTTGCTAGCTACAAAGGGGTCACACCATATTAAAGATTGAAAAATACCAACTCATACAGTAGTAACTTTACTATAAAAATAATAACAGTACATTTGAGTTCAGAATACTAGTCTCCTGCCTCAGCGAATACCTGCTTCAGGATTGAATTATTAAAATTGTATTTTTTTAATACCTGTGCGTCAAAATTTCATCATCAGCCAGATTATAGATGCTTTTCCGACTGTGCTGTTTGACCCTCTCAGCTGCGAATCGGGCCACCATCTTATCCTCAGCTGACAACTCATTGTTCTTCTCACCAATTCGTTTGTCTATGAATGTGTTTGATTTGTGCATGAGCTTCATCTCTGTACCGAGAGTTTCTTTTCGCTGTGGATTGGGAAAATGGTATTTAGTGAGTACATGGTTGACACAAAACAAACAACAAGTTACAGTAGATATAGAGAAACGACGGCCAATTAATTGTTTTTAGTAGATTATTCACCTTCTGTATAGCTTTAGCACGCGATACACCAGGTAATCCGCGGTCGTGTTTAGATTTCTTGCCTAAAATCTTGTGTTTTTCTCTATTTATATGCACTTCAAAAGGATTTAACTTTTTCTTATTCGCCTCAGCCTTTCTCTTTTGACTAGCTCTATCTGCCGCACCAGCATTACGCTTATTTTTCACTTTAGCCATTTTACAAAAGTTAACTTTAACACAAAAATAACATTTACTCTTGCAAACAGCATAAATTTTAGGTTAGGAATTTGACATTAAATCACGCGTGGATTTGACAGTCGTGAGGCGTAATTTGAACGATTTACGAATTATGTTGTTATCGTTTGTTTTCTATTATTGTTGTCCATTAGTGAAACGTTAACTATTTCTCAAATGTTTGAAAATTATACTTTCAAGGTCTGTAACTTTTACAAGATATTCTGAATTTAATCCATGATCGATTCGAGGAAGAAAGAGAAACTCCTCGAGGAAATGTATGTTTGACTAAACTTTTAAATCGCTAAATTACTATTGATTCCAAATTTTCCTTGACAATTACTGAAAAAAAAAAACATTAATAATTTTCGCTAATATAATGCTTTCATTTTTAATGACTGTTACAATTAGTGAAGCACATCAAATAAATAAAGTGTTAATAATTAAAGAAAAAAAAATCAGCAGCAAATGAGCTAACTCAGACGGGCGAAATTTTTTTGACAGCTTGTACACGACAGAACGCAAAAATGGCGACGTGTTTGGTCGATGTTTAATCTTACTTTGATTTGCTTTTAATTGACTGTTGTTTTCTTTGTATCGGTTAAGAATAAATGTAAAAGGAGTCTAATTAGACTCCTTTAAATATTATTATATGTAGCATAAATCGCAGTAATAAAGTTATCTTTAAATTTGCCTAATTAACTAAAAAATAACAAAGTTATTTTGAAATATAGCGCAACTTTTTGTGAAATAATCTCTTTTGTTGATTGGTTCAATACGTTGCCGCTCCTAACGGTCATTGGTTCATTCTCTTTGATCCGAATAGTTCCGATACGATCTTCGGCTAAGTTCGTTCGGACGCCGTGTAGCACCTAGCGCGTAGGTATATTATTGTGTGGCTTGCTTTTCCTTACATCGCGGGAGAAAATCTACTGACTTCAAGAAAATGGCAGACATTAGCAAAGAAGAACTTGAAAAAGAGATCGCAAGTAAGTCCAACAACACAGTTGAGTCACAAGAGGTATTTCTACTTTTATTCAAGAGTTCTGAGAACCTTACAGCTATTCGCGGCCTAGTTTTAGCTGATGTCCGGGGACCGCATAATGGCTTCCTACATTGTTCAAGGAGAACTTATTTTTCGTGTATTCATATTGAAATATCTCTGATAGTAAAACGATTAAACGAAAATGTTTCAAGTGAAAGTTGTTTGGTATGATCATGCGGTTAATTCGGAATATTAGGCCTCATTTTTGGTTCTCTAGATTAGCTTGGCCACTGGTGGTTTATTTTTGTACAACGCGTAACTTGCACCATGAAGCGCTCCACGTATGTAGAGCGGTAATGGCGGCCTAGAACTAATGTTTGAGATTGCAAAAGGGTGCGCTCTACGTTGGTGAGCAGATATTACTTGAAGTATTTTGCTTGAAATGCTTTATTTTCAACAGAATTGGTTATTTCCGTGTGTGAAATTATTGTATTGTCATTTTTGACGGCGGCCATTGTCACTTAATGACGTTCCGAATTGCGCATCGATCGTTTATACGGGCCGTACATTGTGTTCTTACTGACGATAAGTAGGCGTTCATGGTTATTTTATTGTTTTATTTTTACGAGCGACATTTGAACATATTTTATGTTTTGATAAAAGAAGTCAAACAAGCTACTGTTTTTTAATTTTCATCCATTGCTCATTGCATTATTTGTACAATTTCACTGACCACTTCAATATATTTATGTACCAGGCTCTTCTTTTATTTACTTGTGGAATGCCCAATGGATATCATTTTGGATATTTTTTGTTTATTGTGGCGGTGTCTGCCTGGTGGAATTAATAATGAACAAAATATGTCTTAATGGCCAACTAATATTACCAGAAGTCAAATTAAATGTTTTCCACGGAACATTTAAAATTGAAACAAATAATCTGAAATAAATTTATTTTTATTATTTTTCAAATAATCTGTCTCCAGAGATCCTCAAAAATGCCAACTTGGCCAACACATCTTCGAAGAAGGTCCGTCAAAAGCTGGAGAAGGAATTCGACTGTGACCTGACTGACAAACGGAAGATCATCGACCAGCTGGTCATGGACTATGTCAACAGCAAGGAGGATGAAGGGTCTGAAGATGATGAGGGATCGGAGAAAGAAGAGGTGATATTCTAGTCCCCCCCGCCCTGTTTTGCAAATGAATGCGTTGTTATTATTAAGCTTTTGTCTGTGGCCAAATCTTATTGTTAAGTTTTGTAATTCCGCTTGGTACTGGGTTGTCTTGAGTAAAAGAGTAACAGACGTATCCTAATTCCAAATTTCATGTTTATAGTAAACAACTCTCAATAAAATGTGCACTTTTAATTTTCAAACTACTGTGTAGTATAGCAATGTATCAACATCAGGTCTGTGTAAAATATGGTGGCAGTACAGAATTGCAGTGACAAAGAGAGACAGAGTAATATGTTGAATTTGTTTGATTTGAAGTTTTATTTTGCAAGCATAAAAATTTGCCATTCTCCAGATGTGGTGTTGCATAAAAATAAAATATTTATTAGGTATTTGCCAAAAGTACAGTTGGTAATGCAGTGAAGAAGAGAAAATGTTTACTTCGATAATTATAGGATTGATACAATTAATCTAAATAAAACAGTTTCTAAACACAAAATGCGAACAAATCAAATGAAATATTTATAGGCCCTGATCGACAGGCGAGTAAAACCGACAGTTTTATGGCTCGTCGGTAAAGCTCGCCAGTGGATCAGGGGCTTATGAATAACTTTAGGGCCTGTTCACACTAGCGATTCTTTTCGGAGATTTTTAGGCGATGCGAGCTCATTGCGTTCACGCCGCAATCTCGCATCGCCGAAAGGAATCGCTAGTGTGACCAGGCCCTAAAACTTTAAAATTTGTAGTTTTTATTTTTACCAGCCAGTGCTCTTTAATATCTGAGCAGTTTTGAAAAAAAAAACTAAAGTAGATTAATTTGCTTTTGTGCCAAATAGATTGCTCAGTATACCAAGAAGGTTATAAGTTTTGCTAGGAAATTAGATTGTGAGTAAACAGATATCGTCATGTTGCTAGAAAGTACTCAAGTTCATGTTTTTAATTGCATTTCCGTAGGAGGAGGAAGAGAAGAAGCCACCAAAGCGGGCTGCTCTGAAAGCCTCCAAGAAACGCAAGGAGAGCTCCGATGACGATGCCTCTGGTGGCAGCGACTCTGACGAGGTAAAGGTAAAACATCGGGTTCAAATTGTTTTTTTTTTTTCTTTGTTTCCATAAATTACGTGAGGTGTTTTTTTTTTAATTTTCTGTATGGTGATGTCGTGCGATTTTATTTTACCCCCTCCTCCAACCCCCAATCTCACTAGGTATCTTATTGTAAAAAGAAAAAAAATTGCGTGATATTTAACGAGACCCCCTCTCCAACGTAAGATTAGAACTCTGTAGTGGGTACAGAGTGGTTGGCAATTAAACTTTACAAGATAACTACCGTTAACATAAAACTACCGTTAGACTCACTCATGGTTAAATAAACGGATCTACTCACGTTATTTATATCGAGATTAGCTCGACATGTTTCGGGCCTATCCGTGACCCATTATCTGGAGTTACGCGCCACGGCAACGGATAGACGCGGATGAGTGCGCTTCGAGCTAATATCGATACAAAAAAAGTGAATAGATTCGTTTTTTCACCATGGTGGGGATAAGTTCACTGATCTCTAGTAACGGCACCAGTTATGGACGGTTTAAGCTGACAAGCACCAGTGATGGACACATCATTTATAATTTAAAGACCATAGAGTTGTGAATTGATTGTTGTAAAACAAATGACTTTTCCTTAGTGGGTAGTAAATAAGAGTCATTGTCCATTACCGGTGACCTTACCCTATTTGTATTTGTGCGAAAAAAAAATGTTTTGCGGTGCGAACAAGATGTTAAAGTATAAAGGTTGATGAGCGAGTGGGTTACTTTGTATTGTATGTTCTATTACAGAAACCGGCCCCAAAGAAGAAGCGAGGAAAGAAGAAGGGCTCCGATGATGAAGATGCAGACTGGGGCAAGTCCAAGAAAGAAAAGGCCAAGAAGGTATTATGATTATGACAATTTGGTTACAAACAAGTTGAGATTGCTCGGCTAAAGTAAAGGGGTCACTTTTTTCATCATTTACCACAGATTAACAATATACCTTGACCTTATTTCCTTATCGCCTCTTACTTCGGCCCTCCCCAGACGACATACTGTCCGCGTCGGACTCTTTAGTCTGTGAAAATAGAACCTATGGAATTATATGCAGTAGCGCACACGACGCGCAAAAAATCAATCATACTATCCTAGCAGACTTTGTGCGCCGCAGACTTGATCGCACAAAAAGTCTGTCGTCTGCGCTGCCCCTACATGGAAATGGATAGATGTTATTCTAGGCGACACTGCAAGTCAAAATTTTCACCAACTTTTTTTCTTTTAGGCCGGCGGCCGCGGCAAAGGAGGCGGCTACACCCGCGCCTACAAACTCTCTCCCGCTCTCGCAGAACTCATGGGCGAGAGCGAGATGGCGCGACACGAGGTCGTCAAGCGCGTCTGGGCCATCATCAAAGAGAAACAGCTGTACGACCCGAACAACAAGCAGTTTGCCATCTGCGATGATGCGCTCTACAAAGTCATCGGGACGAAACGCTTCCGCACATTCGGCATGATGAAGTATCTGAAGACACATTTCTTGGATGAGTAGGTTAGTCCAGTACGGCAGAGCGAGACGACTATACTCTGTTTATTTTAAAATGAGAATTTTAATGGTTGGTCCTCGCATATTTTTAAGAAAACCCAAGACATTGCCGTAAATATGATGGCGTTTGAATTTAACATTATAACTTAAAACAAACAATTGTAAGTGCATTAATGATTTCCAGTTTTACCCTTTGGATTCCAGAGATAATTTTAAATTATGTCCATTAAAATTCTTATCTTAAAATAAACAGAATATAGTGCATGAGATAGAATTCATTTTCAAATGTCTCTAGTTAGAGTTATCTATCTCGGGTTCGTCTCGCCGGCAGACCGGCTAGCATGGAACGTGCGTGAAATAGACTACGATTGGTGCAAAACCTTCTAAACCAGCGGTTCTTAACCTTTTTGACAGGCAACCCAAATTTCAAAAAATTTTGCTCGCGGTCCAATCTAACATTAAAAACAAAAGCAACTGCGGTTACTTTTCAAAAAGTCCCGCGGGTCCTGCGACCCATCTCGATATGGCCCGCGACCCAAAATTGGGTCGCGACCCGAGGTTAACAAACAATGTTCTAAACCATACTCCTTCATAATAATTCGTAATAACCACAGCGTCGGTATAGTCTATCTCGCGCGCGTCTCGCCTCCCACCAGTGCGTACTGAGCACTGTGAGAATGGAACTGACCGAACTAATGTTGCCAACTCTTAAAAATTCTAGTTGCTAGACTCAAAATCAAAAGTCGCTAAAAACTGTCTGGGAGAGATGCCAGACGTCACACTGGCACTCTGAATGACAGTATCTCACTTTTAATTAAATATCTGTTGCGACAATAACTTTTTTAGTCGCTAACACTTCAGCAAAAGTCGTCACTTCCACCCACAAAGTCTCTGCCTATGCACAATGACGCGCCCCTTTCTTCTCTATCGATTGCAGGTGCCACCTTTAACAGGCCAGAGGTTGTCTGTACTCTATAATCACAGTTTGGCTAACTCGGAAGGCCTATATTGAAGGGTTATCTTGTATAGACAACCATCGCCTTGCTATAGGGGGCACGCCCGCACTGCATTCGTTTGGGGTGAATTGATGGCGCGTACATTTAAGTATGGTATGAAATGTTCCGAGTGATATTCTAAGCTATAATTCGAATGGTCAGTTTCTTTCACACTGTGGTTAGTATGCACTTTCCGCTGCAAGCAGTATTGTCTTCGTTTTTAAAAGATCATAATGCAAGGTTTTACACACAGTTGAGTTGGTTTGGTGCTGGCTTTTATTGAAACCGGGACAAGCGAGGCATTCTACTATAAATGCTTTTCTACAAAATTGAGTGAAGTAGCAAAGGTTTCAGGGTGTGGAATGCAAAATAAATGTTACCTAGCATGGGGAATAAAATGTTTACTGAATTTATCATGGAGACAATTCTGCATGGAGTGGAAAATCGGTATTAGAATAAGATTTGGAATTCATATAGGTGTCTTTCTGTATACAGCCAAAGGATCCAACTATTGCTAGGTTCCATTTCCATTCATTTGGTACAATGTTAAATTTATTTTCATAAATCATTATTCAATAAGGAAATGTCAGTCTATCAACAGTCAGTGCTGTTAGCGAAGCAGAGCTTTCCTAATATTTCAATGGCCTAAAACAAATTTTAAATACATCATATTGTCAAAAGCGTCATTTTATAAAAGCACCATGAAGAAAATGGATTAATGTACTTGTTATTTTTATGTGACACGCCGTGTACTGTATAGAAATTGAATGAAATGTCTTAACATTTTAGGCAAATTGTAAAACATTTTTTTAATTTTAATTACTTTGCTAGATTTAAAATGTACTAGTGTTTAAGAAAATCTATAAAATTCGAAACTTCACATACAAATCATGTGAACGCCGTATACAATTGAAGTTTAGCTACCTTGTGACGTGCTTTTTAGTCTAAGTTAAAATTGTTAGGCTTAGAACGAAACAGAAAGCAAGGCGCCCAGCGTTCAGGCTATTAAAAAAAAAAAAAAAACTTGTATAAAACATAAACTAAACGCTGGACGGCTTTTTGTAAAACATGTTTCTTATAGTGCAGTTATACTCAACTTTAAGCGGGCCAGAGATATTTTATTCAGGGTCACATCCGGTCCACGGTTGAGTTTAGCTGTGTTTTAGTGTTAGGTATGCCGCTTTTTTTTTTAATACGTAAGCAGCTGTTTCTAAGGTTTAAGGTTTAACGCGAAGAATCCATGTAAGAAGAGCAGTCCAAAATTATTCGGATGATTGTTAGAATATTTCGTACCCCACTATTGGTAATAATATTTGTGTTTGGCGACACTTTCTGAAATTGAAGATAATATTTACACTTGACTGTACTATGATCTGCAACATACACAATTTTTATTGCCAATGCAATGTACTGGGGTTATTATCTTAATATCTACAGGTTGTTGTAAATTGATTATCAAAGATATATTTCAAGTAATTTTTATTTTGTTGTGATCTGACACACGAAATTCGTACGAAATAAAAGTTTAGAATTGGCTAAAAAATTGCTGTGATATCTTTATATGGATTTTAATGTGTAAAAATGAATATAGAATTAAGACGGCAATTTTAAGCTACAACTAAGTCTAAGTTTGCATTTTGAGGATTCCGTGAGCTTTTCGTTTGTAATTAACTGTGTTTTATTATATTTTAAAAGCAGTGAGGGACTAAACTAATTTTAGAAGTGTTAGATGTTTAAAATTATAATTCTAGGCCACATATTCATATGTGACGTGTATTTCCCGTTTCCCGGTGTTGTTATGTATCTACAAATAATAGTGCATTGCTCGCTAGGTGCGAAAAAATGTCTTTACTATTCAAGTTATGTCCCTCGATGCTTTTCACGCTTCCAGTGTAGTCAGTAATCAAGTTACTAATAAGTACATAGTTGTTATGTACAAAGTGTTATTGTAAGTATCGTGTAAAATCGTTTCTGGGTTTGTGACTAGCGCGCTAGATCGGATGGTTGTACAATTTTGTGTCTGAGGGCATTTTGACTATAATAAAGACTTTGAAATCGGCTTTGGTTTTTTTTTTCGTTTGTTGGACATGGTGATCTTGGGACTATTAGTTGAATATATAAATGAGCAAGATAATATAATAAACTCGTGTATTTTAGGCGACAGCATAGCCACCTGTTTCTAATACTTATCTAGATAATAGATTATCTAACTAAAACCAAAGAACACGTCAAAAATGGCATACGAAACGGGGCTTGCATAAGTCATGATGTCGCGGGCCGTAAGCTAAAATAATTTTGCAGGCCGCAGGTTGAGTATAGCTGCTCTAAGCAGATGTTGTGCCTGGAGTGGAGACCAAAGTCCAGAGAAAAAGTTGGAAGTTGCATTTACGCAACCGATCGTCGTGTTAGCGCGATGTTGAACAGTGTTTGACAGCTGATGACATCCGTCGAAGAAGTTGTACTACCCGACGATAGAGGGCACTAGTGTCGCTACAGATACCTTACGGGATAATTCCACCCTTGAGAATTTTCTTGTAACCTACTAAGGTAAAGTACCAATGCTCGACGCCTCAACGCCCAATAGATGACACCCATCTGTCACCCGTCTTACTATGACATAAGGTTGCAAGTGCCAAGTATTGGGTCAGTGTCGAGCACAGGGACGTTTACCTTACGTACCTTTTTTGTAGCTACACAACGACATCAATCCAAAAATAACACATTCATACTCTCACAACACAATTATATTAACAAAAACGAAGTACTTGACTTTATGTGACTGCTCTCTTGTAAATTCGGTTCAAAAGTTTATTTGCTAGGAGGTTCATAAAAGGTCGCTGTCTCTTCGATTTCTTGGTCCGGCGTCTCGACGGGCGACGGCGCCGGCGCGCCGATGCAGGGCCAGCCGCACGCGGTGAAGTTACGCGCTGAAACATAACATAAACATAAACATAAGCATAAGTAATTGGGTAGTCGACTGAAAATATTGTTTAGTTCGTCAGATACTTATGACCCAGTCATTTGGTAATTCTGCCTGGAAATTTTTCCGGGAGTTTTGAAAATTTGTAATTTTATAGATTTTGATGTGCTCTTTCCGAATTTCAAGTTTGCCACCTCGTTTTTTTGCCGCTCACTCCGCCATATTGGAAAAAAACCGCCTAAAAACAGTTTTTTGATAATACTATCTCCTGTGAATCGGACAGGCTTTGGGGAGGCCAGACGAAGACCTGCACATGGGAAGGTTGGGACATCTGTTCCATTTTTTGGGAGGGTTGGCATAGGAGTGATGAAGTTAGTCAGCTGCTGAAAAGCCGTTCTGCAACTGCCTAGTAACCAGTAGATCGACGCACAGCGAAGTCTCAGTAAGTCCTAGAGAGAACTCTAAAAGAATGCATCGACAACATTCCCCAGTACCTAAGTGCGATGTAGAACACTGTGACAGCTGATGACGTTCGTGGAAGTTCTACTGGACCATAGGTGGCGCTAGAGTCGCTACAAAAAAAGCACCCTCAACATCCTACCTTTTAGCTTATCAGGCGCATGCGGCATTCTCAGATCCAGCATGTGCTGTCCGGATCCAAGTTGTCCCCGGAGCCCCCACAGGTGGTAGTGGCAGGGGCCCGTGTCGGCGCCCCGGTCCTGCTTGGTCTGGAGCCCCTTGTCTCGGGGCTCCACCGTCTGGCAGTGGATCTCTGAGCGAAGGTGGCTGTAGATCGTCTGGGTGGACTTGGTTCGGCAGTTCACTATTGTAGCCTGGAAGGATTGGTTTCAAGTGAGCTTGCAGAAAGTTTCGGATACTTTTCAAAATTCAAAATTCCTAACTTTATGCGAATAGGCTCCTAAGAGTACTTTTACACGTCATTTTCGAGTCTACTAGCGCTTCGGAAAGACCATCATTGCCAAGAAGGATGCGCTGCAAGAAACTACCACATATCTAACGCCTGCGTATTCTCAAATGGGGATTTGTTTGTATTACCAAACAAAGAATGCTCCACGATATACCTGCGTAATAAACCAGTTTTGTGGCGCGGGAAACTTCGATCTACCAATGATAAAAGACATTTTTTCGCTTGTTGTAATTGGTTATTGATTGAAGTCTCAGACAGATGACTCATGACTCATGACAGATGTCTAGCACCCCAGCGCCAAATGCGTCGAGTAGCCGAACTAAAGTGTGTGCATAGCAAGAAAATTGTGCCCAGAGCGTTTGTAAATAAAGTTCAATATAGATAAATTACTCGTTCGGCTACTCTCGGATATCGTTCTGCTCTTCTCGGCGCAGACAGTAATAGCCGATGTGACTTATTTTCTTGGTAATACTGTACTTAGGCAGTGCACACGAACCGCTACGTAGACAAAATGCTGACTAAGTATTTCACGCCTCGTAGTCACATAAAAGAGCCTCAAATATACCTAAAGACCAGAAAGGTTATGAAATTTTTAGGGATCTCCATCTCGTTTGGAGTCTGGTTTTGAATAATATTTACCTCACCATTTCTTTCTAGGATGTTGTAAGAGGTGACTAAGGAAATAGATAAAGATATTTAGCCTACAGGACAGCAACTAGCCTAAAAACGACCGAATTTGGACAACTACTTAGATATTTTAATATAAAAATCAACGTGCAAATTAATAGAATATTCAACACTCACCCATTGGCACGCTCTCCTCTTCCATTCCCAGAGGTCCCAGTGGTAGTTCTTCTCCACGTACTCTTTAATCGGATGGACGTCCGTCTGTATGTCCTTGTCGAACACCTTGGCTGCAGAATATTCAATATGTAATCATATATACAGGCTGGCCGGATTGACAGTAAATATTCTAACCAGTGGTAAACCCATGTAAAATATTTCCTGTAATTTTTCATTATTGACCTTGTGGAAGACAAATTTTTCATCGCTTTTCAGGTCATTGCACCCTGTGTTTTACATATTACGTTCCGTACGCAAGTCCCGTTAGTCGTCGCGAACGCATCTGCAATCGTTCGAAATTGCGATACCACGCGGTTGACTGAGAGCACAAAAAGCAAAGTAGAGTACAAAAGGCTGGGCAATATTTTCAAATTCGTAATATTTTTTTACATGAAAATTCCGGGAAAAAACTTCATTTTTTTGTACTTTGTTGGTATTTTTGTCGATTTTGGAGTGAGTGGCATTAAAATCCGAACACACGCATAAATTCATTAACATATTAGGATGACTGATGGACGAAATCAAAGGCGGGTACAGATGTAGTGAGAAATTATTTTCCTTCGGGAAAACTCGGATCTTTATCGGAATACGATGACATCCGAACTGTCAATGAATGATCGTATTAAATCAATGACATTCTCATATCCATTAATATGGAACTTTATTGTTTAGTGTCAAATGTCAAAATGAATAATATGAGTGTATAATATAGAGATGTTACAACCACTTCCTGTAACTTTGAAAATATCAACTCAGTTTTATTGTCACTAGTAAACCAAACATTATCTCCACTTTAAAACATTAATTAAAAGGACAACAAAATAAAACTTTGCTAGAATACTCCGAGTTGTTGCTATTTTTGAATATGGTATTTTCCGATATGATACAGGTTAATATTAAATATAATTTTCTTGGAATGGTTTTTTTAACCGTTTTCGAGGTTTTAGCATGGCTATACACCGTTTTTATAAGTAATTTGAAAATAATGATACTAAGTATAGCGAATATTTGGATCGCGTATTATCCACTCTATATATATATTGGTCTGCTGATGCGACTTACCCCTACGGCTTTAAGATGGGTACTGAAGCTATTTGAGAGAGTACGATAAATACGAACTTTTCCGAAAAATTACGAAGGAAAATAGTTTCTCACTACATCTGTACCGAAATCGAAATTCATAAGTAAGCCTCCTCCGAGTTAAAAATCGCTTTTTGTTTAGTGAAACTATAGGAAAGACTCTAATAGAGAGATCCCTCTCCAAGCAGATGTTATGCCTGGGGACCGAAGACCACAGAGAGCAAGTTGTGAATTGTATTTATGCAACCGATCATCGAAACTTCGTTACCGCGATGTAAGATCGTTGAGTTCAGTAGCAGGATGTAGGATTCCATTTTGACAGTAGAAGTTCTACTACTTGATGATAGATGGCGCTAGGTGTCCCTACAAAACGATGCACAAGACTTACTCTTGGGCGCGAGTCGGACGACCAAGTTGTCGACATCCCTCACATTGTGGACGTCCTCCCACACGTTGAGGAGGTTGATCACGTGGGGGTTGTTCCTCGCGTAGTCTAGCACCTCGTTCACGTACCTAGATAACAGAATACAACATAAAGCTACGAAATTAAAAACGACGCGGAGACAACAGGCGACTTTATTCCTTCGAAGCAGAGCGTCTTGTGTAATTTTATGGAAACTGAGACAGCGCCTCCAAGCAGTACGTTTGCACAACTGCCGCGGTCGACATCGACACAGTTTCCATACAATTCTTCGCGTTAATACGCGAACGAAATCGACCGACTCTTGATCGACTTCATTACATTAGACGCTCAGATTGCTAGCCTGCTGCCAAAAAAAAAAGACGTGTACATTTTTGTTTAACCTCTGTCGCTACAGCGCCAGCTATCGTCGAATAGCCGAACTACTGATACAAAACGTCCATGGTATCTAACAATCCTACAACCCGCTAAAGTTTCGTTAATCGGTTGCATAAGTACAACTTCCAACTTCCTTGGTGGATTTCGGTCCCCAGGCATAACATCTGCCTAGAGAAAGATCTCTCTAGTGGAGTCTTTCCCTAAATCATGACAGTCTAATCTAAAGAGTTCTTTAACTAATCTTGTCCTCACCGCTTCGCATCCTTGCTAAACCGGGAAGCCATCCTGACGCTGCAGAACCCGTACCGGTGGCCGCCATGTCTGATCAGCCCGATGCGCGTGTCCGAGGGGACCAGCGCAGAAGCTGAGGTACTAGGTAGGTAGCTCAGCACCGTGACGACATCGATCGATGGTAGAATGGAAATAGTCTACGTCGATCGATAGTTTCTACAGTCAATCTATCAGCATCGACCGGTTCTATCGACTGGTTAGTGAACCGATATCTGTCAATCAACCAGTGGCGTAGCTAGGTAACCAAGGGCCCTGGGGCAAATTAAAAAAATGGGGCCCCACACCTATGT
>BHDV01007455.1:238008-261810 GCA_005406045.1 Adoxophyes honmai
TCGATAGAAACGGTCCGGGGGCCCCCTGAGCTCGAGGGCCCCGGGGCACTGCCCCGCCTAGCCCCTTGGTAGCTACGCCCCTGCAATCAACGAAAGCTACCCGATCAAGTTTGATAAATGTTGACAGATGCCGTCCATTGATGATCTTTACAGATTGCTAGCTTGTCGCCAAAGGTATTTTTTAACTGACGGGCTAAGCAGTTCTTTAAATAGTCTCGCCCTACCCTCACCGTTGCGAATCCTTGCTAAAACGGGAGGCCATCTTGACGCTGCAGAACCCGTACCGCTGCCCTTCGTGCCGGATGAGCCCGATGCGCGTGTCGGACGGGACCAGCGCGCCCGCGCACAGGCAGAGCGCGCAGAAGCCGAGATACTGCCAACGTTCGAAATTTGAAATTCAAAAGTTTAACTTTAGAACCCCAATAGTTTCCAAACCCGTCATGTTCGAAATTTGATACTTGAAGTTGTTGACGCATACATGTACACCATAAATAGCATAATGTCTATACTAGAGACCTTTAGGTACTTAAAAGATGGTAAACAATCTTGACATGTCTTTTTATTGAAATACACAGTCTAAAAATGAAAATCGTTACAATATACAATTCAATTATGAAAGTAAATGATTTTTTCATACCTAAATTGTAAAATGTAAAGATTTTGATTTATAAAGTGTATGTTTAAATAAAAAGACACGTCAAGATTGTTTACCATCTTTTAAGTACCTAAAGGTCTCTAGTATAGACATTATGCTATTTATGGTGTCTTTTTATTTAATAAATAAATAAATAAATATCATTGGACAATTTTTACACCAATCACCTAGTCCCAAAGTAGGCAATTTAATACCTGTGTTATGGATACTAGACAACGGATAAACTTACTTATATACAGAAAAACATCCAAGACTCGAAAGCAAACATTCGTATTCATCATACAAACAACTGCCCCAACCGGGGATCGAACCCGGGACCTTCAGCTTCACAGTCAGGTTCTCTAACCGCTGGGCTATCCGGCCGTCAAAACATACACTTTATAAATCAAAATCTTTACAATAGGGTTTTTGAACATTTTTGAAATATACTTTTAATAAATTCTTCATTATGTAATAAACACGATACATTAGTATTTCCGGATTCTTGTCTGTATTAACAAAGAAAATAAATATTAAAGTTCAAATTCTCAAACTCACGCCAAAAACGGTGTTTGACGTCAAATGCAAGTAAACAAAGTCACCACACAAAGAAGCTGTCAAAATTGTCATGTCAAATTATCAATGTCCACTTTGACCACAGATATCTTTCATGGTATGTGACGTCATCAATCAATCGCAAGCGTTTCAGTCACAGATACATTATTAACGAATATTAGAAATTAATAGAACAAAATACTCTAAAAATGCATAATATTTTGAACAAAAGAAAGTGAAATATGTTTAATTTTCCTATAATCTGTTAGGATGGCCACAAATTATAGTTTATTTTTACTGTTGTCAAAGACCCTATTTAGGTATGAAAAAATCATTTACTTTCATAATTGAATTGTATATTGTAACGATTTTCATTTTTAGACTGTGTATTTCAATAAAAAGACATGTCAAGATTGTTTACCATCTTTTAAGTACCTAAAGGTCTCCAGTATAGGACAAGTGATTCAATTAGGTAGGTCCAACTCCAATACCCGTGTGGTGCCGGGTTAGAATAGCACCTCCCCCTTTCTTTCCGTGGGTGTCGTAAGAACCGACTCTGGAAAAGGGTTAGTGTACCTATTGTGGGCGATGGGTGGGTAGCTGCAATATCACGTTTAACCATCTGGTTACCTTGAAATTGCTAAACGTGGCACTGGATTTTTGAATTCATGTGCTCTGCCTACCCCTCATGGGAATACAGGCGTGAGAATATGTATGTATGTATGTAATTGGTTTGTCAAGAATAGGGGCACCGACCTGCGTCATGTGGCAGTGGGAATGCGCCTCGCTGATGGCCGTGCTGCTGTCACTCTGCACATAGTTCCGGAGCGCCGCCATGCAGAGTCGGTCCTCTATGCCGATGACGGTGGTCGACATACGCTCCTGGTCACTCATCACCGTCTTCCCTATGAATCACTCAGGAATTAAGACCCATATTCATGGTAATTACTTCGACTTCTATTTCTTTCCACGACGGAAGGAAAGTCCTAGGACCTTAAAACTTAGGCATAAAATTTTTGGATGATGGCAAATGGTCGTTGTGGAGGCATTTTTAGAGGGTCAAGAAAAATAATTGTTTCAAAAGGAATTCGATTACGTAGAATAATAAATCATTGTTTGTTCTTTCATACTGGTTATTATTAGGTAAGTACTTTAGGATCACCCCTCGTGTTGTGATGTGATAGTGGCCGCCGTGGCCGGTGGCCCGGGAGCCATAAGATGGCAACACTGGCAGTGCTCTAGTAGCCCGGGAGCCCTAAAGTAGCAACACTGGAGCCTCACCAGCCAGCATGCTGTCGACGACGCCCTTGGGCACGGGCATGCGGTCCTGCAGCGCGGCCAGCGCGGCCATCAGCCGGCCCACGCACGACACCAGGTACATTATGTTCTGCATCGCGCGCCACACGTGCCACAGCTTCGAAAAGAGAGGCTGGAAGACGGTACGCGATTAAAATAAACATGTGTAAGGAGTTGTAGCGACCAACGCCATCTATCTCCAATAGTAGAACTTCTTCCACAAACGTCACCAACTGTCAAAGTGTTCTATATCACGCTAACGATATTTCGAAGATCGGTTGCTAATGTAGGGTAGGGAAAACTCCAATAGAGAGATCTTAGGCAGATGTTATGCCAGGGGACCGAAGTCCACGAGAGAGGAACTTGGAAGTTGTATTGATGCAACTAAATGTCAAAACTCCGTTAGCGAGATGTAGGGTACAACTTTGACAGTTGAATTTCTACTAGTCGATGATAGGTGGCGCTAGGTGACCTCTCTGTTGGTGAGTTTCCCACACAGGAATATCGTCGCCTTGAATAGGTATTACGTACAGAACAGAAGCTCTGCTCCCGTACAAAATTGACCGTTATCTGCTTACACACAAAATTAGAACTTAATCTGAGACCCGAGAGTTCCTGTTCCGTTGGATGCCGCTGACTCAAACACAGTTCAGTGACATAAGCATCTTTTGATATGAATAGGACGTGACGTACTATGTATGTATATACTTACGAACACGGTGGCGACGGGCACAGCCGCCTTATACTTGACGGCGCGATGCAGGTCCTCTAACGCCGCTCGCACTCTTTCCACATACAGATTGGCGTTATAGACCATGGTCTCCACGTCACCCAGCAGCCGCCGGACGTACACTTCATACTGCCGGTTGAAAGCCAGGAGGGCGAAGACGTGGTTGTAGTTCTCTCTGGAAGTGGAGGTAGAGGTCGCCATCTATTTTCCAGTAGTAGAACTTCTACCACAACACGTTAACTGTGGGATGTAGTGACCCTAACGCCATCTATCGTGAACTAGTACAACTCCTCTACAAACGTCATCAATGTTTAAGTGTTCTATCGCGCTAGAGAATGTTTCGGAGATCTGTGGTATAAATACAACTTCCAAACTTTCTGTGGACTTCGGTCACCAGGCATAACATCTTGAAGAGAGATCTCTATTTGAGTTGTGGGAAAGTCTCCAATAGAGAGATCTCTCTCCAGGCGGATGTTCTGTGTAGACCGAAGTCCACAGAGAGGAAGTTGGAACTTGTATTTGCGCAACCGAACGGCGAGACGTGTGCGATGATGTGTGGAAGCAGTTCTAATAGTAGACGATAGGTGGCGCTAGGGTTACTACAGTCTTTATTACAAAGGCGAGTCTTACAAGGTCAGCCCGCACTCCGGACGCGCGATGGTGACCACGTTTCCCGTCTCCTCCTGTACGACGACAGTGTCGTCGATGGCCGTGGTCAGCGTGTTGACGCGCTGCATCACCGCGATCAGCGAGTTTGACAGCTGCGCCATGCACGCCTTGCCCGCGTCAACCAGGTTGAAGGGAACTGGAAGACGGATGCTTATTAAGGGACCATTCGACGCTCAAGCCATTATTAACGATGTAGCCCACGGGATTAACAAGTTGAAGTGGCATAGGGCAGGCCACGTTGCACCGAGAGCAGATGGCCGATGGAGTCGAATAATGCTCGAGAGGAGACCACGGATCAGCAAGCGCAGCGTAGGACGTCCACCTACAAGATGGACAGACAACCTTTATAAAGGTCGCCGGAAAACGCTGGATGCAGGTCGCTTCCAAATCCAAAAGGTACTTATGGAAGTCTGAAAGGGAGAACATAGGCATGTTCAGCAGTTGACGTCGTATGGTTAAGATGATGATGAATGAACGATCATTCATTATTGTTTCTTCCTAATTTTCCTATTCGCGATTCTGGTATTCTGTCTGGATATTCTGGATATAGATCACAAGACTCATAGATGCTTAGTACCATACTCGTAAACAGCCGATGTTGATATTGTTGGTGATGTGATGAATGAACTCACGGTCAGGGATCCCGTCACCGCCCTTCTTGCAGTCCCTGTTGAACAGCCTCACGCCAGACACGATGGCCATCAGCTCTTGGAGCTGGTCGCTCCTCTCCGACCGCGGGAGAGCCACGAAGACACGCAAGTCTTCCAGAGAGAAGACGCTCTCTAGGGCCGCCATACCTTCTTTTAGAGTCTACGCGACAAAAGATTTAACAACTGTGTAATTTCTGGGTAGGTTCATAGGATGAAAATTTAGGCCAATCATTGATTAACAAAAACTACAGACATACAGACAGCCACAAACGTATGGACATGACCCTAGCGCCATCTATCGTCCAGCAGTAGAACTTCTTACACAAACGTCATCAACTATCAAAGTGTTCTAATTTACGCTAACGAAGTTTCAATGATTGGTAATCGGTTGCATAAATACAACTTTCAACTTTCTCTCTGTGGAATTTGGTCCCCAGGCAAACATCTGCCTGGAGAGAGATCTCTCTATTGGAGTCTTTCCCACAGACACGATACACGATCGACGAAACAAAACTAAGTAAGTATGTAGAAATGCTCTTGTTACTTTGACATTAAAAGCCTCGGTGTGTCTTACATATATTTTTAACAATTTCACAGTGTCTGTAATTTTGCTGCTGAGTGTACACAGTTCACGCCCGTAAATACGCAACATATTTTACCTCAAACTAGGGAGTCGAGACTCTCACAAATGTGACCCAGTGAGATCAGCTGTGACAAGGAAGAGGGTAAAAAAATCACGAAATTCCTGTGACGTAATTTATGTATAGCCTGGCAGTCTTGGCACAACCATATTCTTATTCTTTACACAACCCTATGGTGCAGACCAAATTTATTACAACGATTTAAAACCTCACCGTTATAACACTAGGGTTTCCCAGCCCGCTCGCCAGGTTGATATAGATGGATATCTTCCGGAACAGCTTCTGGAATTCCGCATCATCACCAGGCTCAGGATCTGAGTCCAGGATCTCCATGACCAGGGGTCGGAGGGTCGTCTCTATGGAGTCCAGGTGCTTGTCGATCAGGTTTGGGAGCTTGTCGTAGTTAGTTTGGATGATGAACTGCATTTTTAGAGTGTTTATTGTGGTTTCGTCTCCTGAAAATCGTTGTAAAAATTATACCGAGTCATTTCACCTAATGCTGTCATCTTCAGCGCCATCTATTGTCTAGCAAAATATGTTGCCTTGTAGCGCCATCTATTTTTCAGCTATGTATGTAAGTCCTACTGTAGGAAATACTCCAATAGAAATCTCTCTCCAGGCAGATGTTATGCCTGGGGACTTAAAACCACAGAGAAAGTTGGAGTATTTATGCAACCGATAATCGAAACTTCGTTTGCGCGATGTAGGATCGTTTAGTTCGGCTATTCGACGAATGTGGTGTGTGTGATGAGTTGTCGCTCGTCGGATGCGGCCGACTACCGTGTTCTTTACACTTTAGCGGTCGCCGCATGCAACATGTTTACCAGTTATGAAACAATACGGATAACTCCTTAAATAGAGTTTAACTCGACATGTTTCGTCGAGCACGGGCAGTCATAAGTACAGATTGGAGGTACGCGATGCACAATTAACAACAGCCACCGCGGCTCCTACATGAAAGGCTACAGACTACCCGCATTGTAATGTAGCGCCACCTATCGTCGAATAGTGGAACTTCTACAAACATCATCGATCATCGTCATCATCAATTGTCAAAATGGTATTCTACATGGCACCAACAAAGTTTCGACATTCAGTTACATAAATACAACTTCGAACCTTCTCTGCCTTGAGATAGATCTCTCTACAGTGCCATTATGAGTGAGTCTCACATTAGTTAGTATCATGTTTAAATCGACTTACCAGTCAACATTGAAACACATTCATTCACAAAATACTCCAGATTATTCCTATTCAAAGTCTTCGAAAACAATTTCCCATATTTAGGGTTCAACAATAACAAATGGATCATGTACGCGACGAATTCGGGTTCCACTACCACGCCCTGAGCGTGGCAGTTTCTTGTTATTTCATTGGCCATGTTTTTAACAACATTTTCGTTGCACGCCATGGTTAAAAGTTAAAATAAGAAAACGCAGTAAAGTTTACTAAAGAAATTGATTAAATACGTTGCTATGGCGATGAAGTTGTTGTTTGTGTAGGTTTTTTTTTAGGATAAAAGTAAGGATTTTATGATCATACCATCAAGTTTACTTTTTAGTAACATAAAGCACCTTCTTTTTTGTACCTACTAGATCTTGATTCTCAACGGTACACTGTCGTCTTAAAAGTTCTGATTACATGTACTGGTTCGGGAATTATTTTTTTTAGTAGAAGTTTCTGCTAAGTTTTCAAAGACTTCTCGCTATCAAATTGGCCGCTTGAATTTATCATGATGACTGTTATCATCATATCGATATCGTTCGTATGCTAATTTCTCTTAATATTTAGGTACCTCCGTGATAATATTATTCGTTTGATTAATTAATAAGAAATAAAACAAAATTCAGTTAAGCCAAAAATATTTACTGATACCTCAGAATACACAGTTTTATAAAAACACGCTCATTCAACAGCAAAATAGCATTGCGTAGTGAAATAAAACGGATACACTGGTTTCTTTCATTGAGATAAGTTCGACATGTTTCCGTTTTATTGCACAATCACTTGAGTTACACGCTAGTTTTATGTCTAACATTGCATTGCAATAAAATAATGTATTTAGAATAGCGATTTTCTTACAAAAGCTACACTTACTTAACTTACTTCAAAATCATTTACTTTCAAGTAGCTTTTACCCTAAACAAGATTTTTCTTTTGCCCCACTAAACTGGCGTAGATGTACGAGATAGACAACCTCCAATATCGGCCAATAGAGGCCCTGACATTGAAAAGGTGATCTCTCCTGAATCCCTCTTCACCGCCGGTTGGCAATGAGCAGGTCTCTCGCCTCCCTGGCCAGGGTGATGTCCTCAGCGCGCTGCTTCAGGGCGCACGCCTCCTCTCTGAGAGCGCTCAGGGTCGACGCGAGCAGCTGCAGAGATTGAGGGAAACAGGCTTCTGGGACTGCTAGCTTGGTGAACTTCGTCTGGAAGTGGAAAGAACTCTTTTGTAGCAACCGCTGTTATTAATTTGAATAAATTGTAGGCTTAGCACAGCAAGACGCGCGAGACGCGAAACGTGAAATAGTCATGGTTTTTTGAAGTTTTTTCTGTCATGTTTCGTGTGCTCTGCCTCCCCATTTGGGAAACAGGCATAATTGTATTGTATGTTCTGCGATGTGTCAGATATCAATTGGTTTGGCACTACTTAATTACAACTGGAGCGGCGGTAACTTTTATCCACCAATAGAATTCCATCCACTGAAGAGGAGCGAAGATTTTATGCAATGCTATTGGTGGATTTTTATCTCGCTCACCGCTTCGCTCCAAATCCAAACAGGCAGCTTTAAGGAGTGTTAAAGACGTTTCAAAATCCAGCCTACCTTCGCCATCTCGCAGCTCTCCTCATAAGCGAACACCTTCTGCCTCATCTGGCGCACCAACTCCTGAATATTATCCGGATTGGGATTCTGCTTCATCAAAGACTCCCTGGAATTCTCCAAGTCTCTCCTCAGATCCTCTAGAAACTTGTTGTTCCTATCTATCTTTGTCTGGAGCTTCTCATTCTGCTGTCTCAGCTTTAAGATCTCGTATTCATCTTCGATTTGTTCGGAGAGTTCGCGGGAGTGCCGTAGTGAGATTGCTATTGGATCGAGTTGGGCTACGTCTGCTGATTGCTGGTATTCCGTTACTTTGAGCAACAGTTGTTGGCTCTTTTGCGGTAAGACATCGATGGATATGTTGAGTTTTGAGAGTTTTTCGGATGTTGCAGCAGCTGTGAATTTTTTATTACATTAATTGTTGTATGTTGTGCTGTTGCTAGATCATACATCGTTCTAAAGTTCGAGAAAAATTAAGGTCATAGCGCTGGCACAAATGGATGAATTGTTTTTTTTTACTATTATTTTATTATTAACATGTTCCCCTCCTCAGTATGTCGGGTTTTAAGTCACTCGGTAAGTATGGCATTATGCCTACTTTTTATGGACGTTCGAGGATTTTTTTGGAATAAATAGTTCGACATCGACACTCGTATTCTTTCCGACACGTTCGACTAACGCCCACGCGACTGTGCCCACGGTACCAGCGCTATGACCATTATTTTTCTTTCCTTCGAAACGTACTTAAGACTCCTGATGAACCACCATACTGGTACTAATGACCCAGTAAAATGTGTCACTGTCTCCTGGTCAAAGTATGTAAAGTTCTAAACTGATAGATGAAGCGAAGCGGCGCGGCGGCCGGTGCTATGTGCGCGCTCCTTCGTTTGATTTAGAACGTTAAAACCGATACCGTGACGCCACTGCGCCGCGCCGCCCCGCTTATGCAGTCAGTTAGTGACTTAATTTCTCACAAGTACATTCAGCAACATCTACATACAGGGTGTCCCATAAATCGCGACCAAGCCTGACACCGGAGGTAGTTCAATTCAAGAGCTATCGAACCAACCTAACATGACCTCAGTAAAAGTTGGACGGTTTCCGAGATATTGGCAATTTAGTATTTTTTTCGAACTTCGCCCGTTTTTCACCTCTCAAGTGCCATAATTTTTTTAGATAGCTCTTTATCCTCATTTTTTTTATTGTTACATAATCACAAATAGTTAAATTTAATAATAGCAGTGTTGTTTTGTTAAAAACGTGCGAGAGATATGAATGAAACGTAATTGATTGTCATAATAAATTATCAACCAAAACAATAAGTTGGCCTTTGATCACCTGCCCTGAAAAAAAAATACTAGACCGTGCAAGAGATTATTACTTTAAAAACTTGCGTATGTTATGCCAATTTCAAAAAGGCATAATACTTGATGGTTAAGCTGGTAAATTGAGAGATTTTGGAAGATCTTGCCAACGTGCCATTAAGTTAATTGAACGTTAACTATCGCTAATTGCTTGAAATAGGTACCGTACATTGTTAATTATTATCTGTTACATGGTATTTTTAAGATTCCGTAACCAAAGGGTGAAAACGGGACCCTATTATTGAGACTTCATTGTTTGTCTGTCTGTCTGTCTGTATGTCCGTCTGTCCGTCTGTCACCAGGCTGTATCTAAAGAACCGTAAGAGCTAGGCAATTGAAATTTTCAGAGATGACGTATTTCTGTGGTCGCTATAAGAACAAATACTAAAATCAAAATAATTATTATTATTAAGGGAGGCTCCCATAGAAAAAAGTGATATTTTGGTCGTTTTTAGTAGTCGTCATTCTGCGAGCTGTAATTTTCACAGATTATGTGTTTGTTTTGTCACTACAATTTACTACAAATACTAATGCTTAAAACGATAAACAATGTCAAAGTGCCATTAAACTTGATAAAATGTAGAACCACGTTAGTCGCCGCTTCTTGGTGGAAATAATTTTTAAAATTAGAAATATTTTACAACAAAATGTTCAAATTGGCATCGTCTGACCCGAATACACCATCCAACCCATCTTTGAGAAACGTCGGAGTCGTGCACGAAGGGTTTCGTACCAAAAACGGCCAAAATATCACGTTTTTTCTATGGGAGCCTCCCTTAATCATTATTATTATTTTGATTTTAGTAATTGGTGTTATAGCGGCAATAGAAATACGTCTTCTCTGAAATTTTCAATTGCCTAGCTCTTACGGTTCTTTAGATACAGCTTGGTGACAGACGGACAGGCAGACAGACAGGCAATGAAGTCTCAGTATTAGGGTCCCGTTTTCACCCTTTGGTTACGAAATCCTAAAAATATCATGTTGCAGACAATAATTAACAATGCACGATACCTAACTCAAACAATTAGTGATGGCTAACATTCAATTAACTTAATGGCACGTTAGCAAGATCTTCCAAAATCTCTCAATTTACCAGCTTAACCATCGAGTATTATACCTTTTTGAAATCGGCATAACATACGCAAGTTTTTAAAGTAATCATCTCTTGCACGGTCTAGTTTTTTTTTTCAGGGCAGGTGATCAAATGCCAACTTATTGTTTTGGTTGATCATTTATGTCAACAATCAACTACGTTTCATTCGTATCTCTCGCACGTTTTTAACAAAGTAACACTGCTATTATTAAATTTAACTATTTGTGATAATGTAACAATAAAAAAAAAGAGGATAAAGAGCTATCTAAACAAATTATGGCACTTAAGAGGTGCAAAACGGGCGAAGTTCGAACAAAACACTAAATTGGAAATATCTCGAAAACCGTCCAACTTTTACTGAGGTCATGTTGGGTTGGTTCGATAGCTCTTGGATTGAACTACCTCCGGTGTCAGGCTTGGTCGCGATTTATGGGACACCCTGTATATTACATGATTTAGAGCAGCGGTTCTCAAACTTTTTTGCTGATGGAACCCTTTCGAAAAGCGAAATACTTGACGGAACCCTACAAAAAAACTACAGTCCATCCGTCCGTCCGTACACTGCGCCAAAAGGTTTGATCAGAGAGTGGTGTTTTTTTTCTAAATTCTTGCGGAACCCTTCCAGAGGTGTCGCGGAACCCTGGGGTTCCGCGGAACACACTTTGAGTATCGCTGATTTAGAGAGTAGTTGGTAACAGTCAGATTACGGGAAAATCAGCAATAAAAAGACAAGAATTCATCTAACACAATTTATTAGTTATTTCAATTAATTTCTAAGCTAGGAAAATCAACAAGTGTTTCAATTCTTTTGGCCACATTTAACAACAGCTCTTCTGATAAATTTGGACCCATCAACTGTAAAGACAGTGGTAACTTATTTATTGACAGCCGAATAGGTATTGAAATAGCAGGGATCCCTGCCATATTTGCGGGTTGAGTACAATAATCCTGAAAAGCACACTGGTCTCTGTTATGTTTGGAAACAAAGTCATCATACAACGGAGCATCAGACAACGTTGTTGGAGTCAGCAGCAGATCAACATCTTTAAAAACCTTTTTAAAATCATCAGAAATCATCCTTCGTAGCTTCAAAGCCTTGATAAAATACTTTTCATAGTTTCTTGTCAACAAAAAGTAATTTCCGGCAAATATTCTGGAACGAACAACACTGTTAAAACCTTTGGAACGAGATGATGCATAAAGCTCTTCTGTAGAATGATCCTCTTCTGTTCTTAATCCGTATTCTATACCATCATACCTGGCCATGTTACTGGCAACTTCACATTGGTTCAAAATTGAGTAGACGGCTATAGAAACAGATGTGTGCGGCATTGATACTGCCTGTACTGATGCATCTTCATTTTCCAACAGGTTTGTGACTAACCTCCAAGTGTCTAGGACATCCTCTGACATTCCCGGACAGTGGTACTCCTTTGGAATCCCAATTTTTACCTTAGACAAATCAAAGTTGTCATCTAGGGAGACCGTGTTGAATTTTTTTTTAATCGTGGTAGAATCTAAATCGTCAGGTCCTGCTATGCAATTTAGTACATTAGCAGCATCTTCAACCTTCCTTGTGATAATGCCTGGTACGTCCATAGAATTTACTAGAGGTACCAATCCATGTCGAGAGACAAGCCCGTATGTAGGTTTCAAGCCTACTACACCACATAGTGCTGCAGGGTTTCTGGTGGAACCACCTGTGTCAGACCCGATGGCAGCAACGCAAGCCCCGGAGCTGACAGCAACAGCACTGCCTCCAGAACTGCCCCCTGCAATCCTCCAGCATTCTTTATAGCCCCATGGGTTACGAGTTGGTCCAAATACAGAGTCAACTGTCCCTGCGCCCATAGCAAACTCGTCCAAGTTACATTTTCCTACGAGACAAGCACCGGCGTCTCTCAGTCTCGAATACACAGTGGCGTTGTATGTTGGTACAAAGTTTTTTAACATGTTCGACGCACAGGATGTTCGTATATCTTTAGTGCAGAAATTATCCTTGATACCTATCGTAATGCCGTCCATAGGTTTGGGTTTCTTGTCGATATAAAATCGTTTTTCACTCTCGATACCATTATTCTCTGCTTCTTCTTTAGTTAAAGTCACAAATGCGTTCAAATCCCGGTTTTGTTTAGCGTTTTGTAAACACAGATCTACAAAGCTTGTGGGCGTCAACAATTTGTCACGGTAAGCTTTATGGATTTCTTTTATAGAGTAAGTAATTAATTTGTTCATTTTGAACGTTTTAATTCAATTTGAATAAAAAATCCACCTATTTCTGCATTTCAGGTTATTAATCGAACAGCTGACGTATTATGCGACCAAATTAAGAAAACATTTTGACGTCCAAGCAGTGTCATGAAAGTTTGAGGTTTTAATTTAGCCATATAAAATGTAACGTAAATTTTGAAATAAACACTTACCCGTTGCTAGTTGTTCTTGTTTTGACTTTTCTGTTATTTGAGAGAGTAATTCATTGTTTCTGTTATGATTCACAGACGTATCCTCCATGCTGTTCTTTTGTGTTACTAAAGAAATTTTCAATAATAACAAATTTAAAATATTCACGACGCACAATCAAACGCAGTTCATACTATTGACTGACAGAAACGTTCGAGACACTAGAACGCTATATTCAACGCTATAAACAACGCTGGTATAAACAAATTAAACAGGGTCAGAGAAACTGTATTTGCAATTTTTGAGAATAGCAACACGGACTCAAGGCCGCTTGAGCTGTCAAACAAGAAAAAATTAGAAATAAATTGAGATTTTACTTCACATCACTGTGCCGTGTGATTTTTTTTATTTTGGTATAAACACTAAAAATTAGGAATAAAAGTGGTATTAGAGTAATTTGGTGTAATAAATGAAGCTATAGTGTAAGCACAAGATGGCTCATTTACAGTATATGCCCGGCGATCCTCGGCTAGTCGATCAATTAGTTTACGAGTTGAAATCTAAAGGAATTTTTGATCAAGTAAGTATTTAATATCTTTTAAACAACATTTACACTTAAGTCAGATTATAATTTAGCCAAATGCCGTTACTCATCATCGCAGTTGAAGCCAATAATCCGTATCAGGTTTGTCAATCGAATCAAACAGTGAATTGTAAATTTTACTTGCTATAATCAATAACTGCACCACGTTACATTTAACTTAACGTGCTAAGATAAAAGAAGATCGTAATACAGAAAATTAAATCGTTTCTTAATCCGTCTCTTCACTAAGACGTTTTATCTCTCTTGTGTGAAATCAGAAAGAAATTTCGATTTTAATTACCTATACTTTTGTCAGCTAAGGCTCATGAGATATTATTATGTTCAAATTTCAAACAAAATTAGAAAAGTTAATCATCTTATCCTACCTTACGTAAAAGAGAAGGTAGATGATTATAATAATCTAATTTATTCAAGTCATTTTGTGCATAACCTTGAAAGGAAAAATTAAACAAATGCTACACACTTTTTGTAACTCCTTTATGTCCTAAGTAACATTTTGCTTATGTAGGTACTTAATACTTTATATTCTTTCAGTAGTATATTAATTTTAATATTTATTAGTCTATTATGTATTGTACTATACTCTGTTTATTTTGGGTTGAGAATTTTAACTGTCAAATCCTTACACATTTTTGAGTAATCCCAAGATATCGGCGCAAATTATGATGATGTTTGAATTAAGAACATTATAACAAACAATATTAAGTGTATTTGCATAAATCATTTCCAGTTTTACTAATGAATTCCAGAGATAATTTCAAATTGTGTCCGTTAAAATTCTGAACCCAAAAAAAAACGGAGTATATGTGTACTTTTATGTACTTGTATATGTATGTACAGTGGAACGTCGATTATCCGAACGTCGGTCATCCGAACGACCGCTTAACCGAACTGCTAGTTCTCGCTGGCTCAGACGCGGCTCTCTCACTCGCTCGCACGCAACCGTCTCCCCCGCTACCACCCGCGTCCACTTATAACGTCCACATATAATTATTCCTACTTTACTTAGTTATAAACGAGATTTAGGTATATTAAATATGTTTTTATTGGTATATAAACGACGTTACATACATAGACGTATACAGTTCGATTATCCGAATAAACCGGTTTTCCGAACACCCATGTCCCCCAATTAGTTCGGATAATCGACGTTCCACTGTATGTCTAGATTTACTAGAATGTATTTATTTATTTTAGGTTAATGGTTTTGTTTCTTTCTCTCTGAAATTTCTTTGTGTGTCTTCTCTAGAGTCTACTCTATACATTGTCGGTTTAGGTAGTTAAAACAATATAAACAATCTTGACATGTCTTTTTATTGAAATACACAGTCTAAAAATAAAAATCGTTACACTATACAATTCAATCATGAAAGTAAATGATTTTTTCATACCAAAATTGTAAAATGTAAAGATTTCGATTTATAAAGTGTATGTTTAAATAAAAAGACACGTCAAGATTGTTTACATTCATTTAACTACCTAAACCGACAACGTATAGTATCACATGTTTTGTCAATCGCTTGAAGGTCAGCAGGAAGAGATCCCTTAAGGCAGGGGTTCCCAATCTTTTTCAGCCCGCGGAGCACCCACAAGTTTAGAATTTTGTTACGGCGCCCTACCCTATGTAAAAATGAAAATATGTATGTGTAAAAATATATAAATGGTTTCGGATAATGATAAATAACCGATTCACCGCGGTGCCCCTCAACACCTGCGGCGCCCCAGGGCGCCGCGGCGCACAGTTTGGGAACCCCTGGGTTAGGGTATGCTTTAGGCCAGTAGATGGGACGTAAGACCAACAAAAATGACTAAATACATGGGGGGCTGCAAAGTATTTATATAAATGTAATTTGCTCATTAATGTTTTTAAACAAAGAATATAAAATATTTCATGTTTCGTGGCCATATGTAGCATACTTGAAGCAACATTGAAGACCATGTAATTTTCAGTTCCGTAAGGACTGCATATCAGATGTGGACACCAGGCCAGCGTACCAGAACCTCCGGCAGCGGGTGGAGAGCTCCGTCGCGCTCTTCCTGGCTCGTCAGCCCTGGAAACCTGATCTGAACAAGAACCAGCTGAGAGAGAAACTGCGGAAGCATATACTTGAGTATGAGGCTTTTACTTGAAGTATAGTACTGGTAAGCTAGATGGCAACATTTTTTCTAGTGAAGGAACTTATCTATTTGGTAAACAACTTCACACGATTTTAGAGAGAGAGAAAGCTCGCACAGCACTTTTTCTTGGTAAAAGCGAAGCGCGAATTTACTCTCTTTCTCTTTAAAATCTTGCCATCTAACTTGCCGCGGCCTGTGCTAACCTTGCACAGACAAAGTCAGGGACAGAGCCAGTAGTAAAGTAAAGATGCTTATTTAATTTATGCAACATATTCATATTGGATTAATTGTTACTCAAGATAAAAAAATTGTAGTTATATATTTATTCCAATGCTGTTTCATCATGTATCTGAACTACTGTTATCAAGTCAGTGTTAAAAATAGGATTGAATGATGTTTTTATTTCGACACAAGAAATGATTACATACTTAGTCAGTTGAAATGGTAAAGTAAAAAACAATAAATCAAAATTTATTGCTGTCTCTGTCTCGTGACCTGCTTGCTGTAGTGTAGACCGTTAATACCTGCTCCGCAAGTGGACCTCCCCTGTTCTGCTAACAAATTGGTCGGTTCGTCAAATATTTGGCCATATTATTTAAACTAATGAAAACTTTTTTTTTCCAGTGGTAACTACTTGGAACAAGGCGTAGAAAGAATAGTAGACCAAGTAGTCAACCCAAAAGTGGCGTCCGTGTTCATACCCCAAGTGGAAGACCTAGTCTACAACTACTTAGGTGTGACCAGAAAGAAAGCCGCGCCAGAAACATCTACCGAGAAGGGCAATACTTCTTCTGACCTACTACCCAATGACTTAGAAGCTGTGAGCCCTGGTTCTGTCAAAAGCAATGATGATAAAGACGAACCAATGGATGAAACAAAAGATATGGAGATTGACGAAGAGAAACCGCAAGATCTTAACGACATCACTATGCCTTCTGAAGCCGATGATAAAGAAGCAGATACTCAGTTGTCAGGCATTAGTGATCTAACTTCACATGATTCTGAGAACAGTCTAGGCAAATTGAGCATTCCTATGCCAGCGGATGATATAAATCTAGAGAATATACCGTCTCCTGAGAATAGTCCTCCTAAAATTGATTTGGACAGCATTGAGTTGCCCAAAGAAGAACCAATCGAATTGAAGGATATACCATTACCAGAAGACAGTCCTAAGGATGAAAAAGAGCAGTACTTCAAACCGGTGAACAGTGAAGATGAGTCTAGTTCTGATTCTTCCATCATAAGAAACATGTCACCTTTAACACCTATCAGAAACTTCAATAATGAAAACTCGTGCGACGCTCAGCAAGCTTTTGAAAATGACAATGATATCAAAACTGAAGACCAAAAAGAGCCTAATAGCTTTAGGTTCACTATTGAAGCGAAATCCTCTGAAAATAGCTCAGATAATATAAAAGAGCCTAAAGTCGAAACGAAAGAAGAACAAACGGAATTGGCTTATCAATTCAATGAACAGGTTAACATTAACACATTCAATACGCCCATGTTTGATGACAGCTCTAACAGCCACAACCTACAAATAGACTACGAGAGTGATGTGAACAGCAAAACTAATTTGGACAAAATACCCTTCCCAGACGATCCTAATTCTGAGGATTCTAAGAAAGAGTCTACTGAAGAGAAAAAGAGTCACAAGAGTTCAAGGTCAAGGGATTCACATAGACATAGTTCTAGTAGTAGTAAAGACAGAAAGAGTGACACAAAACACTCTAGTTCGAGAGACAGAAAAGACTCTAAACACGACAGGAAATCCTCAAAAGATGATCAAAGTAAATCTAAATCAAGTTCAGATAAATCTAAAGACAGAACTGACAGGAAAGATAGCAACTCTAAACACAAAAGCTCAAGCAGCAAAGATTCTAAGCACCGAAGCTCTTCCTCCAGTCAAAGGCATTCAAGCTCAAGTAAACATGACGACAGAAAATCAAGCAGCTCCACTAGTAAGGATAAAGAAAAAGATAAAAACTCAAAAGATCACAAGTCGTCAAGAGACTCGAAGTCTCGTTCGGACAAAGATAAAAAGAGCAAGAAGGATGATAAGGATAAAGACAAAAAGGATAAAAAAGATGATGATCATTACAGCGCTTCAGGCAGAGGGAACGTCAACCGTCGCTCGACTGATAGAGATTCAAATGATGGCAGCTCATCATCAAAAGGATCTCACAATCAATCAAACTCCAAATCATCTGAGAGCAAAACTAACAAAGGCTCTAAATCTGATAATACTTCACCTAGCAGTAATTCTACTACAACCACTACTAGCCCTAGTGAAAAAGAAATAATCCCAGAAAGTTCACAAGCTAACCTGTCACAATACAAACCTATAGTGAGGGTAGATACACATTTAGAAACTCCTAGAGCTACACCACCTAGGTTACCCTTTGTGCCTGACGTGACATTGAAGAAACCTAGATTCGCTGCGAACCTAGAAGAAGCTAAACGACTTATGAAGATGAGAAAATTCTTGGATGAAGAACAGAAGCGAATGAACCAAGAAGCCGCTTTGTTGCTCGAATTCCAAGCAAATGTGAGGCCAAGCTTAAGCCAAGTGTACTCCAGTATACCAGGCCCTGAGTTGGAATTCGCTTGTGTATCGAGTGTCGTAGAATCAGCTAAACCCATGATCGAAACGAACTATGCTGAAGTGCAACAAGTAGAAGAAGACACGGTCCCTGATTCCATAGAGATGGAACTCACTGAGATGAATAAGGAAACGAAACAACCTGTTGAAGAGACTGAGATTTATGAATCTGTGGAATACAAGGCTAACTTTGAAGATTCTGAAAAGTTGTTAAACGAAATTTCTAGAAAGGTCTACGGTGTTGAAGAGAGAGATGATGATAAAGTTGAAGAGATGAGTCAACTGGAATTGAAGCCGGCAGAAGAAGTTGTTATGGAGAATATTAAGAATGAACAAACTGCCTTTGAAGGCATGCTTGTCAAGGAAGATTGGAAGGAGAGTGAATTAGATGAACCAATCGCAGACAAGAATGAAGAGAAACAAGAAAATGTTGAAGACAGACCTTTGCAATATTTCGCGGAACACGAAAAGTACGATGCGGAAATGGAAAGGATCAAATTCGAACAGTTCCTGAAAGAGTATCTAACTATCAAAATAATTGATAAGCTACACCTCATCAACTGTGATACTTACGAAGAAAACATAATGAAGGAAGTAGCCGAAACGTTTGGTACATACGAAATCGTAAACTACCACCAGAACGGTCATAATAAGAGAAATGTAGTTAAAAATGTGAATGTTGCCAACGAGATAATACTACCCTTAGATAGGCACATCCAAACACCAGTTACCGAAATAAAATCTATATCATCCCCTGTTTTTAGTCCCGTGAAATCGGAATGTTCTTTTGAACTGACCAGCGATTATGATGCTAAATTAGATGAGATGGTTAATAAGACTTCGAGGCAGGAAATAATGGAGATTATACTTGGTGGGGTTGTACCTGATGAATGCCCTAGCGAGATGCCACAGATTGACTACTATATGGACGATAGTTTGAGGGCTGATGACCTCAAAAGAAAGTTGTCGGTGGAAAGCACGGAAAATAATAACGGACATATTCTAACTCCGTGTAAGATTCGGAAGTTGAGTGAATCTGACCAGATATCGTCGACTACTGAAGGTAAGATTGTTTTATTTTTTGATAGTTTTTCAACCATGTTTTTGTTTGGACGACTTTTCTATGCAAATTGTCAAGTCAAGTGTCTTGTCGCCTGTATGAAGAATCTGGCATGCAAAATTGTACAATTATAACATATAATTAATGTCAATGTCATTTTTAATAACGATCAATAATCAATTCCAGAAACACCCGAATATGACAACAGATCCAACACCGTTCGTTCGAAATACTTGGGCAGAGCGCGGCGCGTCGGCTTGCCACGGCCGCGGCGGACTGGTAAGGGAAACAGAATAAATAGGTCATAGGCCCTGCGCAGACGACAGACTATCCGCGACGGACTTTTTAGTCTGTGAAAATAGAACCAATGGAATTACATGCAGTAACGCACACGTCGCGCAAAAAGTCCGGCGCACCATGCATACAATCCACGCAGACTTTTTGTGCGTCGCAGACTCGATCGCACAAGAAGTCTGTCGTCTGCGCTGCCCTATAAGGTGAGCATTGACAGTCAGTTGAACAGAGGTCTAGAGCAGAGGTTTCCAAACTTTCCAACCTTCCAAAGGTTTCCAACTTTGTCTGCTGCTCACTTTGAAAATAAAATATTTTTTAATGCCCCCATTTTTTCACCTACTGAAAAACCACTATAGTACACAACGCCCCAATTTTTTTCTGTCTCTTACCGCCCCCCTTTAGGCTTGCAGCGCCCACAAGGGGGCGTTATCGCCCACTTTGGGAATCTATGGTCTACTCTAGCCTCCTAAGGCCCAGCACCAAATTTTGATCGTTTGAATTTGATGCTTAGTGTCATTCAAGTAAAATTCAAACTTACTTTGACATTACGTCGTATCCTACGAAAAGGGGCGTAACTACAAAAAGTTGATTTTACAGGAGACGCTTTAAACTGTTTAAAAAAATCAGCGTAAAATCTAGTAATCTAAAATTAAATAGTAAGAATACTTGACACCCTACAATTTTTATGGTTAAATATATTTATTATTTTTTATGTAATTTATGTAAAATATGTCAGTTAATTCTTTTTACCACTTTAGTTTAAAAAATAAACTTTTTTTTTCACGAGGAAAAAAGGCGTAAAGTAGTTAATGCCTTAGAAAATGGTGTCGTAAACATGTTATCTCCATGGAAAAGGGGCGTAAAGGTCATAACGACACCGTCCTAGGCCAGTATATGCGCAAACGCTCCGCGTGTAAAAGGGCGTAATGGCGAACGCGGCCGGCGGTTTCCCCTCCCGCAGACTCCCCGCGCTTCACTTCTCCGTGAAAACAGCTTCTTACGGCTATAGTGGCGTTATTCGACGGAAGAAATAGAGGTATTGCAATTGTGGCTCATCTGAAAAACTTGAATAACTTTTCGAAATGAAATGACTTTGTTAAATTTTTAAGACAAGTAGATGTAGAAAAAAATACAGAATTCGATTATCAAAGAAGAGGAAAAAGGTATTAATGGTAATTACGCCCCTATTCGTAGGATACGACGATTAGTCCTATACGTAGGACCGTGGGCCTTAGGAGGCTAGAGTAATGGAGTCTATCAAGAAACGCGTCGATTTCGTTTGCGTTGCGTTACGCGAAGAATGTATGGAGACGTGTCGACCGCGGCAGCTGTGCAAACGTGCCGCTTGGAGGCGCTGTTTCAGTTGCCATACAATTTCGCGTTAATTCGCAAACGAAATCGGTATCGATTCATGGCCGTTTTGATTACAGTAGGTACTCTGTGACACCTGAATAATCTGTCACACCAGTTATTCTAAACCCGACACCACAAGGCATTTTTATATTTTTTATAATGAACCAAAATTTTACTCTTCGATGAGCTCGAGTTATAAATAAAACTAGCTTTCCGCCCGCGGCTTCGCCCGCGTGGAACTCTGTTATATTGCGGTATAAAGCACAACTATAAGAAAACTTCTCGTTTCAAACGACACACAGCGCCATCGATCTATCATCTATCGATCGGTCATCGATTGATATCGATCTATCATCGATCGATATCGATCTATCAAGCAAACTATATTTTTGTTTATTTATGTTTACGCGGGACTTAATCACGGTATTTTTTAATTACCTCTCGACGTTTCGGCCGCGTTAAATATGTGTGAGAATCACGAAAGTTTAAAACAGTATATTTATTTTTGTTTTCCCTCGGGAACATCAATTTTTTCCGGGATAAAAAGTAGCCTATTATTTAATCCGGACTTCTATCTTTACGTCTGCGTTCAATAGTTACGGCGTGAAAGCGGAACAAACAAACAAACAAACTCGCTTTCTGATTTATAATATTAGTAAGGATAGTAAGGATGTCCTCTACGTCTTGCAAATTTTAAATGACAACGCAATTTGTTACAGTGCACCCAAACAGCCCGTCCAGTGACAAATCAGTGGAAAACTACGACACTAACGACAGCGAAATCACACCCAACGGGAAAATCAAGACGCAAAGAAAAGTGCAACGGTACGACACATCCGACCTTTACAAGCCCAAACTGCATTATCTGTCACGGAGGAATAATATAAGCTAGGTATAAACTACATTGTAACACGTTCTTTATTATCTATGGTTTAAAAAAATTACAATACTTTTTTTTCTATCATGGTTTGTAAGTCTTTGCCTTTCAATTTTTTTTCATTTGATCTGGAACGTTTAGCATGGTTCTATGTTACAGTCTCTTTTTCCACTACTCATGGTTGAAACTTTTAGGTACTTAAAAAAAGGTAAACAAAGTCAACCCGACAAAGTCAAAAATCACGAAAGATATGTGTTGTACAAGGTGAATGTAATGCGACTAAAATAGAAAGTGACTTTTAATGTAAAAGTCAGAAAGTTACGTGATTTTTAACTTTGTCGGGTTTGTTTATCTTTTTTTAAGTACCTAAAAGTCTCAACCATAAAACGTTGCCAAGTCAGACGCCGGAGACTTTAGTTTTTTTTCGTTACTGAAGCATAAAATATTGATCTTTTGTTATTAAAAGACTCTTAGTTTTCTTTTCTGTTCTAAACTTTCATGTTTTCTATCGCAAAGCCACGAAATCAATGATGGTGCAATGCGTTCAGACTTCAGACTCTTCTTTAAATAGACTTACTCAACCAGTGGTGAAGGTTTTTAATATTTTCCCATGTCGTACAGTTCTGGTATGGCATGGCAACACGAAGTAGTGGGGATGAGTTCACGCGTAGTTTTGACTTAAAATCTTGCCTAGTTTCGTACCGGGGATTACATACAGTGATTATTATAAATTATAGCTGTGTTTCTAAACACATTGTTATTTTTAGTTTAGTAAAACCTTGTGTTTTATTAATACGAATGTCAGTGTATATTTTTAACTAAAAATACCTTTTTGGGATTTATAGAGTCTTGAGTAATACGGATAACTCATGTATTAAATTGAACGTAGTTCGACATGTTTCGGGCTACGTAGCCCTTCATCTAGGAGCCGTAGCAGCTACCAAACGCGTTTTAATTTATCCGTATTTTTCAAGACGTGTCTCACCCTAGTTTAATGTTCAAAGGATGTACCTATGCTTTGTATTTTCGAATGAGACAGATTGTTATACTTAGTTAATGGTGTTGTTGTATTTAAAAACATAACTTTTTTTAATTGACCCGTTAAATATCAAATGAGGGCGGGAGAACGAGAATTATTAAATTTAAGATTATAAATAGACAATATCAATATAATAGTCATATCTCATATTATATACCATTTTCGCTAACGCCTCTAATGCCTGTGGTGCTATTTTCTAACGTAATTATGATCTATTTTTTAATCTCCGCGAGTAGAGATACGCGCGAGATAGACCTACCTGTGACTGATACCTGTCACTGTCTAACTAGCGTCGTCAGAAAGTGACAGATAGACTATCACGATCACGACACGAAACGGCTGTGCTAGGCCTACAGATACCAAAATGACATTGCCAGTGTTGCCTGTTTTTTGCAATTCTAAAATAGTGCTGTGCCACTATCGAAAGTTAACGATAAATTAATTTTGGTATCGATGTTTGTAGGTAAGCTTTCCCACAAAATAATCTAATAAAGATTGAAATTTAGTTTACGATAACCGTATTTTTCTTATAACACGGGTAAATTAGGTGTTTCTAAGGTGCAAACTGTTTATGGTTTGGAGAGTACCGCTTAATAATAAAATGTGGTATTGTTATTTGTGAAATTGACATTTGAATTTAGTATCAGAGATTAAAAAATAGACCATAACTGAACTGGTCGACAAGTTCGACGTAGAGCTGTCAAAATTCGCATACAATATGACGGCTAATTATGACTCGACGTTAGAGAATACCATCACTGTTAAGTTGATTGTCCACTAAAGCTATGTGAAGTGATCGCTTAGCTATAGTTCGCTTAGTTATGGTGGAGTCATTTTTAGTGTAGTTACCTTGAACACAAGCGATTATTATCTCACTATTTCACATAATTATAAAACAGTGATACATAATTATGGTAATTTATAATGACTATAGCATTTTTCAAACTGTTAACTTTGAAGGTTTCGGCACGGGCTATCCGTTTCCCAAAACATCCGTTCCC